>JAYMFT010411850.1:0-18195 GCA_038088735.1 Panulirus argus | reverse complement strand
ATATATATGTAAACACCGAATAAACCTTTCCTGGAAGTATTAATGGACTTAGTCTGAGGTTTGTCTCTAGTGTATTCATTTATCTCTAACGATAAGAAACTTCATCGCTTTAGTTTACTTAATGATAGATAAACCCGATCCGAACAGCGACCATCGAAAATCTAGTTGCTTACGTCATACGTGAAAACAGCGCAAAGCATCGCAGAGAGTAACATTCGCACCTCATTTAAAACACACTTTGTGACACACTCTTTCAAGATAAACGATCCTCAACGAACCCATCATGTTTCAACCACAAGGGAACCACTTAGATTTTATAACCAAGTAACTTCTGCTTCACATTACTCCCTATTCACATTGTGTTGATGAACAAATTGAAAAGAACTCCTTTTAGAGCCACTCGTGGATGGATTAGTAGGTCAGGCGTTCCAGGGTTGACCGGGGAGGACGAGACACAACACAATGATTCAATCCTTTCACTTGGGCATTCTGGAGCAGTTACGCCACGCACGGGCTGTGTTGGTCCGTACCCCGTTCCCCGGTGTCACCCTCGCACCAGGGGCTAGGTGCTCGAGTAGCTACATTCGTCTTGTCGCTTTCATCCTCGTTGTCATCTCACTAGCGGGAAAACGTGCCCGACTGGCCACAGCGTCATTTCTTCTGCCTCATCCTCATTATCGTCTTACACGAGGCATTATCATCACCCCTTCTTCCATTCAGCAACACTCCTCATCACAAATATCTGTTCATTCTATCGTCTACTCGACCACAGACAGACCCATCCGCCATACTCTATACTTCAGTCTCTGCCCCAGACCTTCCTGCCTTCATTCAGCCTTGTTCCAGCCTCCTGTACTCTGTTCCAACGTCCCGCAAGGTACAAATACTAACTGAGGTACCAACGTCGCCTGTGAAAGTTCCACGTTCTCTGTTCTAGGAACCCTCACTCATCCACCTAAGCATGTTCTGTCACAGTTATCCACTATGTTCCAAGCCCCCCTTGTTGATTTAAGCCACCAATTTCTGTTCTGGTCCCATCCTCTTTGATATATTCCACCTACCCCCACTCTCTACCCTCGACGGGACTGTCATTCCGGTATACCCTCACACTCTCACACTTCCACCATTCACTAGACACTGAACAAGACTGAGGGAGGAGGTAGTACTGGAGAAGTGTGTGCCAAGTGCGGGTAAAGAGGGTGCAGCTGTGATGCAGTGGCAACACATGTTGCATCTGGATGTGGAAGATAACGTTGAGGAAGGAGTGTTGCATCGCCCTCCAACACTAATTGTTCCATTACATTTGTTTTCCAACAAATCGCCGCCTCCCTCCCTCTTGGTTTCTCTGTACATTCTAGCTAGTGTTTTGCTTCGTCACCGAGGTTGTGACTTAAGCTGAACCACTCCACGCAACCCAGTGTCATCATAGCCTCGGCACGGGAGAGTATTAAGATTCAAGGCTCAGTCTGTTAGAGAGGAACATATTGTCTCTGCTCAGTTTCCTATCGTTATCATATCTCTCTTTATAGAAGGGAAAACTATTGCTTTTCTTCTTCTTCTTCTTCTTCTTCTTTCCTACCAACAATCAGTACTCTAACCCTTGGTTAGTGCAGGTGCATTTAACCTGACCCATAACAGTCGGATCAAACCCATCTCCACTAAACAAGGCCTTTGGCCTGACCCGTACCTCTAGACCTAAGAAATGAAGTTTCAAACACACTGCGGAACTCACACAGAGTAATGAAAAGTGAAATTTCTTTTCCTCATGTTTCAAACTCCTGGTGAAAACAAGGAAGTCATTGATAGAGTTGGAACCCAGGCAAGAGGATGTCTCTGGGACATCACTCCGCCGGGCCCTATCATCGACCATCAATTGACATCATCAGGTATCATTATGTGGTGTCTATATGTACTAAAATTAGGTATCATCAGGACTCATTATCAACAATCGGTTCGACCCACCGGATGGAAAGTGAGAGTGAAAGGGAGTCGGGTGTGAGGTATGAGCTGGGAAGAATGAGCTGGGAGTCGAGAGCTGGAAGCGAGGGGGCTGTCCACTTGTCACTCCCACTGATTCCCGGCTTGACTGACGTATGCTCAGTGTTCTCTCGTGACTGCTCAGTATTCATCGGTGTTGTTCAGTGTCCTGCCCTGACTTATCAGATTTCTGCATTGCTTGATCAGTGTTTTGTTGTGACTGATCAGTTTTCTACCAGATTTGTTCAGCGTTTTCTCATGTTGTTCATGCGTTCTGTTGCGCCTGCTTGCTATCCTGTCACTTCTGTCGACTCTACCAGTGTGTTCAGCGTTCTTCTTTACTTGTTCAGCAGCTGTGTCATCTGTTCACTGCCTTGTTGCGCTTCCTCAGAACTGACTCAACTGTTCGGTGTCTATCAAGCCCAACGTCAAACGTCGTTATGGTCGTTTTGCGCCTTAATACCACAGGGTACATGGCGTTAGAGCTTCTTGGACATTCACACTATCTTGGACAAGTGACTCAGACTCCTCGAAGAGTTAATCAGAGCTGGAGCAAGATAACAGGCACCAGTCTTCGCCAGACAAGATAACAGGTACCAGTCTTCGCTAGAACAAGATAACAGATACTTGTATTTGTCCTGGACAAGTTAACAGGTATGAGTTCTTGCTGGAACGAACAACCAGAGAGATCAAGAAAATATCAGAGGATCAATACCTCACTCTACATACGATTTAAGTGATAATGAAGTTATACGATTTAATGTCTTTGTTTCTAAAGTACATTCTTTAATTTACGTATTTTTTATATAATTTTCATTATGATATATCGTTTAATATATGTTTTACCAAATTATGTTAAGAATGGTACAATTATTGTCAGGAAGTAGTTGTTTAATGCTTAGATTCTATTCATTATCTCATAAACAAGTTTTCAAGACCTAAACATAGTAAAGCAAATAAAAAAGTTACTTTTTATTGTATGTCAGGCACCTCGTTCCTGAGGAGGACAAGTTGTAGTACAGAAGACTCTACACTTTCAGTGTGTGTAGTGAGGATGTGGTTGAATTACGACATGTACCTTCAGCCTTATCTTTAGTGCCTCAGCTGCAAGCAGAAGTGTGAAAGAGAGAGAGAGAGAGAGAGAGAGAGAGAGAGAGAGAGAGGGGGGGGGGGTTATCACTCTCTCATTTCTCACGGGACACCATCAGGTTTGTTTTTCTCCATACCATCTTGTTATGGCTACACATTGTTATATATTGAATCATTCAATGTATAACTTTCTTGGTCAATAAACCATTTATCATTATCATTATCACTTATTATCGTTATCTTGCTATTATGTTTTCATTTTCGTATAACGGAGGAAACGAAGGTGAAGAAGACTTTAACGTGATCCAGTGTTATAAACGGATACGAATTGCTAGAGATTTACCACCATAAAGACTTGGTCCCCCACCTCAAGGAGTGGTCGTGACCACCATGAAGGATATGATGATCCGCTTATCTCGAGGGATGTGATCCACCACCGTGAGGGATGCGGACTCTACCTTGGACTGAAGGGCCCTCTTGCATGGCCTCTCCTAAGTCATCAGAGTCGTAGTTAACCTCTCAACTATGGGCGGAGCGCCAGTACATCTACTTGGAGATTATAACCCACGGGGAAGGCGTCTGACGTGACTCCTCACATCTCAAGGTTACGAAAAGGAAAGTCTCTCAAGGAGGCCAGTTCCAGTGTACGAGAGATGAAGGTGTAATCAACAATCTTAACGACTGTCAATTAAATTTAACCTTTAACGACACTAATGTATGGAAGGGGCGTATGTTTCTACGGGTCTTAGGTAACGGTATAATTCTTTCCTCCTGTTGCTCTCAGAGGGATTCTAGCCTTAAATGCTTTAGTGAATTGTTTTGTCTTGCCTCCCACTCTCTCTCTCTCTCTCTGTCTGGCCTTCTCCTGTAAAAGCCTGTAAATCCAGACGGGTGTTTACACTTGTAAATCTAGCTATGTGCTTCCGTTTATATCACAGGTTGGATGAGGCCGTGTTCGGTATCCTGAAAATAAGTCGGCTACTTTATGAGTGGAATTGAACTCACTCCCAGCCTCCCAGAACAAAAGAGGGTGGGACTAAGGCGATTTCCGTTATTCACTTCGCTAATCAAAGAGTAACTGCAGACCAATCATTCCCCGTATCAATCACGCCTTACTAATATCATCATCCTGAAGTTGTCCCTATAGGCAAGTGTTTATTGAGTTTACATGAGCATGTCTGTTGCGTGCACTGCCTTACAAAAATCGATTCAGCATATCACAAGACTTCCTCATACCCAAGGTGCAACTACCACACTGAACACCTGCCCCTCACCTCCCCTACACTTGCCCTAGCAAGACCAGTACACTACCTCACCTTTCAAACTGTGGTCCTAGCCATATACACTTGGGTATAAATACACAAGTGTATTACATCATGAGGAACTCGTTAGATTACAAAAGCAACCTTGAATTACATTCAGACGCGGGCAAGTGTACATTTATAGGCGCTTGTGTACAAGCCGGCAAGGCTGCATTTGTCCAAACATTTGCTTGCTCACTTGTGCACACGCGTGCATAATGAATGCATGAATTCGCATGTATATAGACTCGTAAGTTAAGAACATTGCAGGAGTCATCTATCTGTCTGACGTCACAAATGTTCTATCCATTTTAACCTACTTCCGCGGACTACATCTGTTGTCCAGAGGGACCTGTGTTGACACCTGCAGCCACTGGTGTGCATTTGTTGGTGTACTGGGGTGTACCAGGCCTGTCAACACCTTAGGTATCACCACCACCTCCTCCTCCACTGGTCAGCCTCTCTCTCCTTCTCCCTGGCAGCGGAGGTCTCAAAATTATAGGTTAGAGGCTTCCTAACTGGCGATCAACGTGCGAGAGAAAACGAAAGCGAGGAAAGAGATGTGTCCTACGCTACTGCCGGAGGCCCTGTGGCTGCGTCAGGAAGGTCAGCTGCCAGTGTTGTCGAGGCGAACACTCGTTGAAGTCTAGTGTCTATACACCAACAATGGCTCGGTTGCATGTTGTTCGAGGTTCTGCCTTGAGAAACAAACTTTTATTCATGGTGTATTGCACTTCGATTCCCTTGCGCAAGACTGTCTCCTGTCAGCTAATAAGCTGTTTTTCCATCGTAAGCTTAGACACCCAGATCAGCCTTATATACTGCACCAACAATATCCATTACTTGATCTCTTGAATAAAAACACTTCCAAGTAGAATATCCACTTCAGAATAAGTTGAATGTATACGACATCACATCACTCTGGTTGACGGCCAGTTGGCTTCTTTGATGAAAATATATGTGACTATATCTTGATTGACCTCCGGTTGATTTTTTATCAAAATGAAGGCCAAATGACAATTCTAATTTGCATGTCATGTACCAGCGATCAGTGTGCTCTTGTAGGTACTCATGAAGGCTTCCTTCTCCCATAGGAGCACTTGTTTGTGACCCGAGGGGTAAGGACTAGGGGTAAATCTACCTTTGTTTGCTCACCTTCCTCCCCTTGGAGTACTTGCGGATGTTCGCTGTGATAAAGGAAGGGATAAATCTACCCTGGAAGACATTCCTTCCTCTTCGAGCTGACTTCGGGTACCTAAGGGGTAAGGGAATACCCCGGCAACACCGATCTGTACCTCCGGGCGTAAGGGAAGACCCCCGGCAGCACCCTCTGGTACCTCCAGGGGTATGGGAATGGGCTGTGAATCTGGCCCTGGTGCTTGGTCAATGTCACGCCAGTCCGAATAAGGAAAAAGGAAAAATCCCACGCCACGATCAGGGTACTTTCATTCTCACACCACACGTTCTCACGGATCAGACGCTTCCCTCGCTCCCACGCCCTCTTCCCCCCTCCCTCCCCCATTCCTCCAACGTACTACGCTGCTCACGGGATCACACACGCACTCACACACACACACACACACGCCTGCTTACGTTCGTGCACGCTGGCCAACCTGCGCGTCCGTTTCCACGCACGTCTTTTACGCCTGGGCCCGCCATCAAGTGCACACAGTCAAACATCTGGCCGATTTCTAAAACGCTCTCTCCTTCATTAAGCAATGGATTAATGTGACTTCTGCTTCATTCCCATGACAATATGTTATTAGCGAAGTCTCTAATTACCACTCACACCTTCCAAATGCTTGTCTTTAGTAGAGCCGTTGTCTCTAATCAGCGTTGAAAGGTCAATTTGAGATACCAAGAACAAAGTTGATGCTAATTAGAAGCGTTTTCTAAAACAGTGATAAAAACTAGATTTGGAACCATCCAAAGGAAGCGTCTCATCCTCAAATGCCTTAGGATTTTATTGATCGACTCACCAGGACCTCGATAACAGAACCTTCAAAAGAGTCCGTCAGATTGACCCGGGAACAACATCATACTGTCATGGCGAGCGGACAGGGGCTGCCTCCTCAAACAAGAAGAGAAAGACGTTACCTTCACACATAAACACACACACACACACATACGCCAGAGTGGAGTGGGTGAAGGAAGGGGCGAAAATTGAAGGAAGGAAAGAAGGAAGGAAGGGGATGGGGGCGAAAGGCTGGGGTGACGAGGTCAAGGAAACGGGAGTAAGGCAAGAAATACTGTGGGAGAGATACAGAAACTGAGGCTTGCTGTCCAACCTCATGGCTCGGCGCAAGAGAGTGCTAAACCTCGAGGTTCGCTACGAGCCTCCACTTCACTCATCAGACGAGAGATGGAGCAAGAATGCAATTTATCTCTTTGGACGGTGTCTTGGAGGGAATCAATGGACACATAACTCAGGAGGAAAACACTAACAATGTTTCCCATACGGAGATGATCTCTACTCGCGTCTGTTCTAACAGATTCTAACAGACTCCTTTCTGCTACTTGGCAGTTTCCCTGATATCATGATCCTACCATATTCGAGACGTTTGTACTACCAGAGGCTGGGCTGGGAATATCATCACTACCTCCTGCAGACCACATACCTGTAAAGAAAGATAATCACTATTAGGTTTTTGTGCTTACAATGTAATTTTGTGTATATCAGGTATAACCACATTAAGCACAGATGACAATGTCGTAGATATACTGGATCTACATCCACTGTCAGTATCCCAGACAACATATGCATTTCTAGAAGGTGTCAGGATGATATGACGAATGATGAAAAAGCGTCCGAGGTCAAAATGTATGAAATATGGTCTCTCTCTACCCACCGTTATGCCTTGGAAGTCTATATAAGTGGCGACTCTATATATCAAAAAACCACAAAATGTACTCCTACAGATGTCTGACCCCTGTGGCACCTGTAGTACCACAACGAAACACATCACAACGTCCCTTATGACGTGAGGTGACCCCCCCCCCCCTTCCCACCAGGAAGGTCACTGGGGAGAATGACGTGTACGCTACTGATAGAGGATCTGTGTTGATCAACAACAGTGAGGGTGATCCTTTTTTTAAAAAAAATAAAAAAAAACTTTAACGCATGACTTCATTTACAGTTTCTCATTTTCTTTGTGATGGTGCTGGCGGGTGTTAGAGAGAGAGAGAGAGAGAGAGATGAAGTTGTTCACTTGTTATAAACCGAATCTCAGGGACTAGAACTCTGTAAAACAAAGAGTATCTCAATCATAAGAACATCCGGTAAGATCCAAGCGCTCGACTGCGTCTCGACTCTGAAGCTCAAAGAACAATTTTGAGGGAAGTCGCAGAGGAGACTCAGGTAGCAGTGAATCTTTGAGGACCGAAATAGATAGGAAAATATGATACACAGCTGAAGACACTTCACAACGCCAAGGAGAGAGAGAGAGAGAGAGAGAGAGAGAGAGGAGAGCTATGGCGTGCGGCCAAATTATGCTATGAACTTTTTTTTCCCCCTCTAGCTGCTCGTGATGTAACCTGAGTAGTCGCTCTTATGCAAGCCTTGGCTCCGGCGGGGTGAGGCGGCCCGGCCACGCCCCATGCCCTCCCTCGCACAGCATCGTCGCTTCGTGATGTGTGGCGCACGGGTGACCCCACCCACACACCCACACACCCACACAGCGCTTCAAGAGACACACACTCCAGGCGGCAAGACTCGCCTTGCCCTCCCGCCCTGCTTGCTTGCCTGCCTGCCTGTCGCCTTCCTCGCCACACCGGACATAGCCTCACCTGTCTCTACGCTCAAACGTTGTTCCCTCACACCTGCAGCCTCCCACGGTCGGGGAAGGTACGAGGCTAGTGGTTTCCCGTCCCTTGGTATCTACCTTCCCACCTCTATTCTTACTCCTTCTCTTCCGTTTCATTACGTCTTTGGTCTCGACCTCCTACTTTCGCTTCTCCTTCTTTGCCATTTTTCTCACCCTACTCATCTACTCTTCATCCATCCATCTACCCTGATTTACATTATCAAAGTCTTCTACCCTCTTCCAAGACCCATCTCCTTCCCCTAGATGGCTTTTCCAATCCGCAACAGCTCCTTTGCATCATCTTCGTGATCTTTAAGACACCAGTCCCTTCTACATCCAGGCTATGAGCTTCAGACACAGTCTCCCATTCACTACAAGGGTCGCATCTGACGCTGGGAAATATCGTCATTGCTTCACAACAAGAACTCGCGAGCATTCGGCATCCACTTAATTCTCCTGGTCAAATCACGTCCATCTAGTCAGCTGCCAATTTGTGTCTATCTTTATGTATACACGTATGTACGCAGAAATATTCTATTGAATATTTTCAAAGCCTCTTTTCTATATCTTAAGCAGAAATTCTGAACACGCTTATGTAATCATATTGCGATAAGCCCTAAGTCTTCAACTGTTACCGTTCGCTAATGTATCTGGCAGCTTTTGGACCAACACAAACCTCACTTTCATCTTTCCTCATCTATGCGGAAGTAAGACCTAAGATAGTTACCATACTCACCTTACCATTACACACACACACACACACACGCTTGTGAGATAGAATCTCTCGATCCCAAACACTTAGCACGACTAGAGAGGGTTTGGCTCGACATTCGCTAAACCAAACCAAGTCACAACTCTTTTAAGTCATGTATTTTTAACGGCCTGAGGCGCTGAGAGGTAAATGGGGAAAGTGAGAGTGAATATGGGTGAACGTACGTAAATCTCGCTGTCTAGCACCTTACGTGTGGACTGGTTCCGTGAACAGATACTTCTAGTGATCAAATTCGTCCACTGGAGTAGTCTCGATTCCGTTTCATTCAGTCCCCGTCAGGCAGGGCATCACTTTACACCAATACCAGGTATAAGATCCGTAGCCAGAGCAGACAATAGATTCGCTATAGGCGGAACTGCCGTATCATCTAACGTCAGACGAACAAAATTAGAAGAGAAAAAAAGGAAGGGGAAAAAAACCTCTGTAGTCATTCGTGGTCGACACAAGACAGTATCTTTAGCCGGTACTCCTTCAGGGAGTCGTTGTTTGGCTTCATGAAGCTCTTCTCTCACTGTGATAAAAGGAAGAAGAGAAGGAGGAGGAGGAGGAGGAGGAGGAGAAGGAGGAGGAGGAGAAGATGGAGGAGGAGGAGAAGGAGGAGAACGAAGATGAAGAAGATGAGACGCCGTGCGTGAGTGTATGTGAGTCTTTGTACTAGAAAGTGAATGTAAATTATTAGTCTGAAGTCGGTGCTTGGTTGTTGAAGACGAGTCTTTGCATGACTGATGAGCGCAGTCGCGTCCCGAACGCTCTGCCTGTATGACACTCTCCTTAAGTACACACGTTTAATGTTTCTCACTCACGAGGTAACTACACGTACACAGAGCAATGCCTCATACACACGCATACACACACTTGTTTCTTTATTCCCTCATACACGTTCTTGCCTAAATTTATTGCCTTAGTGGGACAGAGTGAGGCACACTGGGCCCTCAAGGACAAATCCTCACTTGACTCTTTCCTTTCCTACTTTTAGAAAGTGATAATAGTGGAGGGGGAGGACCTCCAGCACCCGACCCCGCCCATCTAAGTCGTCTTCTGCAACACGCAGGAGAAACGTGGGTGGTTCATGGTAATTCGTTCCTGTCACGAAGGAATATATATATATATATATATATATATATATATATATATATATATATATATATATATATATAATCCTTTGAATGTGGTAGCCATCTTGGGTAATTTCCTTAATCTATGTAAACCACTTCTGAATACCACTATCTTCCCCCCTCTCACAAACTTCTAGGAACCACAAGACACTGGCCCTCTCTCCCTTCCCCACCCCACCTTTAACCTGTCTTTCCCCACTTCCTGACTGGCTTGTCGCCCCTACACCCCAAACCGGCTTACCCTTGTGTTCATTCTTTGACCAGCCTGTTCACCCGTCCATTCATCAGTCCAGTTTGATTGGTTGTCTCGTTGCTTGGCTGTCTCGTTGTTTGGCTGTCTTCTTGCTTAGCTGTCTCCTTGCTTGGCTGTCTCCTTGCCTGGCTGTCTCCTTGCTTTGCTGTCTTGTTGCTTGACTGTCTCCTTGCTTGGCTGTCTATCCGTCTCCTCGTCCTTCTGGCCTCCCTCTGTGTGTCGCCTTCATCACCATAGACATAAGGCCTCCAGCGCCCTCTGTGGTTCACCAGGTCTTCCCCCTCCCCCCCCGCCCTCATCAACTGGCATAATGTTATTGCCCGCGGGTAATGGGTGCGCGAGACCACGTGTTTCCCACTGGGTAAATTACCTCCCCCTCATTTCTCTGAACTACAGAGTCACGATGTATTAACATGATAGGTGTGTGTGTGTGAGAGAGAGAGAGAGAGAGATCAACCACACTGATATAGATGTCATGCAAGAGAAAGGGAACAAGTGAGAGAGAGAGAGAGAAATAGAGAGAGAGAGAGAGAGATCAGACACACTGATACAGATGTCATGTAACAGGAACGGCGAAGTATAGAACAGCTCACTTATAAGGAGAATACAAAGGGAAGTCTAGAGAATCACTTCGATCGTATATATATATATATATATATATATATATATATATATATATATATATATATACCGGGTGCTCAGGAAAAGGTAATATCAAGGGGAGTTGCCACTGACACTCAAAGCCTGGAAACAGAAATTTTAGTTCTATTTTCTATCTATTTCATAAACTTCATTATGAATAATAATGCATCATCATAGCACTGTCAGTTACCTTTAAACGAAGTACAGTAACAAGTCCTAACGATATCCGCTACAAATATTTCCACCAAATATCTCTTCTTTCATAGACATCTGGAGAACTGCTCTACGTTTTTGATGACTCGATGTGAAGTGTGGTGTGAAGACAGGGCCAGCAGTGTGTCAGGAGGCTGTTGCACAATGTCTGTGTCGTCAGCAGCGGCAACAGCAACAAGAACAGAATATCAAGATTATACCACCCAGCACCTCGTTTGTACTGCCAGGATATTCTGGTTTGACTTGCCTATTCCAGGTGTAAATGCCTGGGGAACCCACGACAGACCCTTCGCAAGAAACGTGATCATCCGGTTTAAAACTTGAGACAAGGCTTAGATGCTATGAGCCTGAGGCTTTTCCCATGAGCCAATCTATTTCTTTAAACTTTGGCCTCAGTTGGTAGCCCTCGCTTTCGTCAACCTAGAAGGCCTGTTCAGAACAGACCACCTGTCTTTGTCGGAGACTGATTTTTTTGTCAACCAGTGGTTAATTATGTGCCCCTCTGCTGCTATCCAGTCCCTGCCCGTTGCCAAGCCTGCTCCAGATGGGCGGCCTTGATCTATCGCTGGACTGGTCGGCTTTTGTGCCTGCCTAACAGGCTGGACCTGCGGCTGGAAGGAGCAGCTGTGGGTCGCGCTAACAGGCTGGACCACTGGCTCCATGGACCGGCTGTCGTGTTGGCTAGTTGGACCGGAGGCTGGATGGACCGGGTCTTGTGTTGGCATGCTGGACGAAAGGCTGGATGGACCAGCTCGTGTGCTGGGAAACTGGGCCACTAGTGCCCCAAGTCTTGCACCTGCAGCGAGATGGACCGGCATCCGTACCAGGTAGTTGAACCGGCAGCTTGACGTTAATGGACCGGTTTTCTTGCCTGGTGACTGAACCAGAGGCTGGCGTAAGTACCAGTCCCACAGCCGCCGCCGTGGACCGGCTTGGCCTCGTACATAAGGTAAAGAAATATGATATAAACATACATTACGGATGATCAACTGTTATTTTCATGACACTCCATATATCACTCATCAGTGTCCGTCGAAGATCATTCCTCCGAAGGAACATCACAAAATAACCACAAATATGGAACGAAATACAAAAGGAGGCTAATACTTTTCTTTTCACCTAGCTACAAGACACTGCTATTGCATAACGAAGTAAGATGAAGAGAAAAGAAAAGCTTAAAAGTAAAAGTTGCTACACCAGTGACTTCCTTCAGAAATCGAAGCAACTCTGACACTTCCAAATACTCGAATACGAAGAAATCTATAGCATTGAAAACGCTACAAGAAAACGATTTGATATTGAGTTCTATGCAGAATATGATATGAATAATCATAAGATATATAGAATATGTAATGTATTCATTTGACATACTTTTGGAAGGTGATCTAGTGCAAATTTATGATAAATCTAAACGTTAGAAAATAAATGAAAGAAGGAGATGCGAGAAAGGGAGAAGAAACAAAGAAGTCAAGAACAATGAATGCGAATTGGAAATGAGTTAGTTTAGAATAAAGTGAGGAGAGGCGAAAAATGAGAAGGAAGGAATTGTGGAAAAGAGGAAATGCGATGTGTTGAAAGAAAAAGGTAGAGAAAATGTTCATATATCACGAGAGAACCAGGGGGGTCGTCATATATCTCGAGAGAACCAGGAAGGCCGTCATATATCACGGTAGAACCAGGAAGGCCGTCATATATCACGGGTGAACCAGGAAGGCCGTCATATATCACGGGAGAACCAGGAAGGCCGTCATATATCACGGGAGAACCAGGAAGGCCGTCATATATCACGGGAGAACCACGAAGGCCGTCATATATCACGGGAGAACCAGGAAGGCCGTCATATATCACGGGAGAACCACGAAGGCCATCATATATCACGGGAGAACCACGAAGGCCGTCATATATCACGGGAGAACCTGAAGGGTCGTCATATATCACGAGAAACGTGTATAAGTTGATCATCGTGGAGGGATAGTTAGAGGGAGGAGGGGACCCGATGGAGACGGGTTGGGAATCGGGTTGGATGAGTAGGGCCGGATCAGGGACCGGGTTGGATGAGAAGGATGATGAGGAAGAAATTTATTTGCAACTGGTTAAGCTGGAGCACCACCTACATATCTTACACAAACCACAAAACCCATGAAAAGTTTAGACAATTCAAAAGTTTCCAAACGAAATATCTATCAAACCTTCGTTATCATGATCGACTAGATGTTTAGTAGTCCATTCCACTTACATTCTAATTTTGGTTTCTTTTGATACTTATGAGTATTTCACGAATGTAGTTATTCTTTTAAGTGGATAAAACACGTTCATGGATTACGATTGTCATACTTGAGTTCTATAACCCGTAAGAAGAAATCCAGCAGCACAACTGGGATTCGAAAGCAACACATCCACACAGCAACACCTTATATCCTCTCCTGCCCAGGGATCCAAAACGGGTCGCTCCGTCTAGGACAGGTCTGGATCCTATAGGGTCGCTCCGTCTAGGACAGGTCTGGATCCTATAGGGTCGCTCCGTCTAGGACAGGTCTGGATCCTATACCCGAGGGAGGTTGAGGTGCGGCGTGGACGGTGGGGTGGAAGGCAGCAGGTAAGGGAGTGCGAGGACGGGAGTGTAGGTGACACATGTGAAAAAAATGAGGGAGGTAACATAGCACATGTGACAGGTGTGAGGGTGTAGGGAGGGAAGGAGGAGAAAAACAGGTGTAACAGATGTGAAGGTGTGTAAGACAGAGGCAACAGGTGTAGGAAAAGTCACTTCTGTTAGTATGTAGCGACCCTTTCATCTACATATATGTGTATACATATATATATATATATTTGTCTTTCTGATTCATTTCGTTCATGGAAAACATTGTTCGACAATGTTAACCAATCTATTTCAGGTATATGGTAATGAAAAGATTATCAAAACGCTTCATTTACAACTTCTTGGCGGACGTCACACCTATCTTATATATGTTTTAAAGCTTTGTAGGTGTCAGTGTAGCAATACATCAATGTTTGGTTGTCCTCCATATTGCGCCGCAGCAAACTGGTCCAAATTCAGGCCACTGGTTTTGTTTGCGAAATTCTCAGCATGTAGTTACGAAACAGCCATTCATTGATACGTCAAATAAGCACCAGAAAAAAAAGAGAATCGTCTCTCATTTAATTCAAGGCGACACGCTCAAACAGCTTAAACAATCAAACCAGATATAAGAAGGTAATGGAGCGTGGCGGATCTGAAGGACTGTTATGAGGAAAGAAAACGTGAGAACACCAGTATGAACGAGTGGTTGAATGCATTGTTGTCATTCATGAAAAGAAAGAAAAATGGCATGCTACTTCATTTCTATCGTCCAAAGGCAAGAGAATGAATACAAGAGACAGAGATGAAAATAAATTTGGAGTTTACAGGATCTTGCAGCCAAGCGGATCCGAAGCAGCGTAATGTTTACAAACATTCTTTCGTTCGAATACGTCAAGGTTGAGGAAAGCTGTGCATGGCGCATGACGGTGCGCGTGTGGGCATCAAGTACCCACGCCAAAGGCAGTTGTGATCTCTTGGTATCACTATCAATAGGAGCCACCTGTACCAGGCACCGGAGAGGAGACACTGGGAGTGTGACGGTCTCGGCAATCCACCATGACATCGTTCTCCTCTGGTCTGTCACCTCCCACAAGCTTGGGCGCTGAGAGACAGAGGAGTGAGAGAGGGGAGAGGAAAAATGAGAAAGAGAGAGAGAGGGAGAGTGGTGGTGGGGTGATGAGAAAGAGGTGGAGCAGAAGAGAGAGGCATGATGAAGGGTGAGAGTGAAAATGTGAAACATACTGCAGGTGAGAGATGAAACAAAGCCTGATACCTAACCACAAAGATATTCTCAGAGACAAATGAGACACAATTTATCGCATACAATTCTCGATATTTCGCAAGAGAAAACAGCCATGTATGAACGACATTGCTTTAAAAAACAGCTGGAATGAATGTGACGAAAGTTCTCAAATCCAGTTGACAACGAGAAGCGGACGGACCCATGTGGTGGTTGTATGTGGTGGTTGTATGTGTGACGAATGTAGAGCGATCGTGACCTGACCCCGTGACGTCACGTCTAGAGGTCAAGAGTGATGGCCTGCAGGTACCTGCCTTGTTTCGCTCTCTAGTTGGGTTAATGCTCGATGATGAGGTGAAGGTTTAATATAAGGGGCTTGGTGGGGCTTGATGTAAGAACTTCGTGTGGTTGGTTTAGTGGAAGTGGGTAGGTGGGGTTTAAGAGAAGATAGATGGAACGTGAGAATGTACGTGGGGTTTAACAGTAGAGGAGAATTGGGATTTAGGGTTTAACAATAGAGGAGAGTTGGGGTTTAACGTTGAACAAATGTGGTTTAGAAATTCCCTGATGAATAGATTCAGTATAAAAAGACAGGAAAGTTGTGACTGGATAAACTACCGATGTTAGGTTAGGTTTTAGAGGACAGTGATAACAGTTAACTGGTTTGATATGCTCATATTGCCTTGAGCGACAGGTCTCAGCATTCTCTATGAATGCCCAGGTTAAGCGGTAGGGTTAACGAGCAACTGCTGAAGAATTATGGACGTTAGATAAAGATGGAACAGCGTCAGAGTTATTTCGACGATAGTACTAGATAAGTAGAAATGACGTAAAGTATTCAGTTACTGATAACAGAAAGGGTGATGATGTATAACCTTAATATTACACTGACGATAGCAAAATAAGCACGAATAAAACGAATCAGTTTATCATTTCTGCAGTCAGCTGTTCACGCTGATGCTTTTTTGAAAAAAGACTGCGGGTCAGTCAGGTATGCACTGATTAGGAAAAAAAAATGATAATGTGAACCAGAGGTCATATGAGGTCGAACGCTCCGTGATAACGGAGCTGTGTGAGGTGAACTGGTTTCTGAGGTCGAGATCTTTAATTGGGTACAAGGCTTTCTTCGTCTGGTCCACAATGGACCTGTTGCCTTTTTTTTCTCTTTTAATCTCGATTCGCTTTTTCTCCTACCTATCTTGGACTTCACACGTTTTTTTCTTACGTTAATTTGATCTAAAGAATATAAACAGGTAGAGTATTAATGGTCATTCTTCTTGAAGGTTATTTCTCCTCTGGACTAGCAAGAGCGTTAAAAAAGGATAGTGGCAAAATTATGTGAGTAAAAGACGTTAAAGACAGAGAAACAGGGAGGAAGAGAGGTGAGGGCCGTACATCAGCTCTCCTCCACGACATTTGGCTCAAGTTGCAAGTGGAGTTGACCACCAGGAGAGTAGGTGAGAGATGGAAGATCACCCTGGTCACTGGCGTTCCCTTACACACCATGACACTCACCGTCGACACACCCCTCCATTCCTGCTACCAGCCGCCAAATACACCAACATCTGCTACCACGCTACTGCCACACTTACCGCCACGCCTTCATGACACTGCAACCACACTCACTGCCGTAACCACGCTCCTCACAACCCACTCACTCACACTTCCTCATCACAACTACGTCTGATATCGTATCGGTGCCACCAACTCGTCTGGCACGGGAGTAAGTCAGAGAATAGTTCTCATTCTGTCGCCATAGTCAGGTTAAAGCTGCAGCAAGAAGCTCACTTGTTAGATGTTAATCGCTGAATACCTTTACAGTCCGAGTGACTAGGCTGTCTTACCAGCGCAGTCCGTTTTGAAACTGAAGGAAGCTTGCGCAGTCTTATTACTGGATATTTCCTGGCCAAAATTGGCCGCAATTTGCAGCATTTCCCGAGGAAGACGAATCTGGTGCGTGTATCATAAACTTTTGTAACGCCTGGGGCCATAACATAACCAAGAAAAAAATATGGAGACACTAGGGAGGGGCTTCGAGGCAATGAAAGTGTAGGGATTACATGTAATATAAAAAGCCTACCTTAATAAGAAGACGCATCCCCTATGGGCCTCCACCAAACTAACCCAGCTCAAAAGACATGCCACACGTAAGCCAATCTCATGGATAAGTGTATCTTGTTTCGTTCCATTTCTCTTTCTTGAACATAAAATGAAAGGATTGAGGAAAGATACTATCCATTGTCATCACCTACTAGAAAAAGAAAAATACTTGACAAAATGTCGACAGTAACTCACCAGAAAGTACAGAATACCGAAGACTGCACCACGTTCTCTTCCATAATGTGAAACAAAATAGCGAGTAATGTGAGTATGCAACTTTCCTTTTGCGTTGCGCCAGCCAGCGCTATGTAGCGAAACGCCCAGAGTCGCCTTACGCTAGACTGGCAGAATCGCTGATCGCTGAACATAAACTCAACTCGCCTCACTTTGATGGAATTGATAATGCATCAACTACTCAGTTAATTAATTCCTGATTAGTTAATTGTCACGGCCAGTTAAAGGGCTTTGGGTGACGTGTGTTGTAAGGAGGAGGAGGAAGAGGAAGAAGGTGAGGAGGAGGAGGAGGAGGAAGAAGAAGAAGAAGAAGACGAAGAAGAG
Source organism: Panulirus argus (assembly GCA_038088735.1). Lineage (NCBI taxonomy): Eukaryota > Metazoa > Arthropoda > Malacostraca > Decapoda > Palinuridae > Panulirus > Panulirus argus. The sequence continues at coordinate 554 of JAYMFT010411850.1, read as the reverse complement.
GAGGAGGATAAAGAGGAGGATTAGAATAGGAACAAGAGAAGAGTGAAAGAGGGAGGAGGAAATGGATGTAGGATTCTGTAGCAACAGAAAAAAAGGGAAGATAAAGAAGACGAGGAAAGTCAGACGTAGGAAGAGTAAAAGAGAATAAGATAGAAAGAAAGGTAGTAGGGTTGACGAGGAGGACGAGAAGGAAGTGAGAATAGAAGAGATAAAAGCAGAAAAAGGGAAAAAGTTTAAGAACTGAATGAAATCACACAATGTTATTCCTGAAGTAAATAACAGAAGCTGATGAACCTTAGAATGACAGAATAACAAAGAAATTGTCAGTCGAAATAACAGAAAGAATGAGAAAAGAACAAAGAAACAGACGAGATCGAAAATGAGAAAATAGGTGAATATTGAGAGAAAAAAGAACTTTCCTCGTATTGCGGTTAACAATGATGTTTAACTGGAATTTGTAATATAAAAACTGTGATCGACGCATTCATATATATATATATATATATATATATATATATATATATATATATATATATATATATATATATATATAT
>JAYMFT010411839.1:0-18195 GCA_038088735.1 Panulirus argus | reverse complement strand
ACACACGCACACACACACGCACACACACACACAAACACACGCACAAACACACACACACACACGCACACACGCACACATGCACACACGCACACACACATACACACACAAACACACATGCACACACGTACACACACACATACACACACAAACACACATGCACACGTACACACACACATACACACGCACGCACACACACACATAAACACAGGCACACACAGACACGAAACTGGAAAACAAAAGACCAGGAAGAGATTACCAATGACTTTAATTATCCTCTATTACTAATGATACACATTACAGATGCTTCCAGACTGTACGGTTGTGGGGGCAATCACCGGCTGGGGAGGGAGGTCAGGGGCCATTTATGGCAGTCTCTCCCCTCCGCCCCGGCCCCCTGGCTACCGCTCCTGACGCAGCCCCGCCAGCGGCGACTCCACCACCGTTACTAGTCAGAGCGGTTGATACAGGTCCTCTCCTGCACTTCACCCTCCACTGAATCGTTCCCACCCTTGCCGTCAAAAGTTTTCTCCCATTATCCACTCTCCAATTCTACCCACCACCATCCACTCCCCCATCCATCACCTACCAACATCCATCATCCACTTTCCCCCCCCTCTCTCTCTCTCTGACCTAAACTAGATCAAACTTCCTCCTGGAAAAAGTGTAATAACATACTCGAGGAAAATCCGTACATCCTGGTATGGGTGGACCAGCAGATTCCTCAGAGCGTGACCCGTCCTACTACATCATGGCTCATGACAAGACTATCATGTAGCCCGGGATACTACATGACACCTGGCAGACTGCTACATGGACTCGGCCCCTTCAGGAACTTGTGAAGGGCACAGGAGAACAAAAGAACGTCAGAAGACACATCAAGACACACTTACATAAAGCTCCCAAATTCCTTCAAGATCTTAAAACTTTCACACATTAAGAGAATGTAAATAGACATTCTCCTCAGCCCTGGAGGAAATTTCCAAGCCATTAATCGTCGCAGTGTATACAATGGTGTCCAGATGAAGCACATTCTGACCAAACTCAGGATTCATAAAGCAATTGGTGAGTTTGTGGTCAAACGCGTCTGTTGAAATTGCAGACGTTTCCGTCTGTCGCAAATGTAACCAGGTGATCCCGTGATATCTTGAGACGCAAATTGCTACTACCACAAAAAAACAAAAAAAGAGTTTGTAATGATAATATTACTAATACCAATAATAATGATTATGATAATACAATAACTGTAATAATGTATGAACAAAGAAATGCTGGTGTTGGTCTCCATTAGGCTCAACACACGGTGTTAAGAGGGTTCACAAAGAGAGTGTCTGAGGGACACACCTACGCTTGTCATGAAAACCCAATATCGAATAATAATCTCAAAAGTTACAGCAACGTAATCAGCAAACCTCCATATGAGGAAGTGCAAACTGTCCCTACATGACATGGCTTTTATACATAGTCATATATCTATAATTTGCCTGGTGGAGCAGAGCGATCCTGTCAGTACCGTGTCAAACTAGACGGACGTGCAAATTTAGTGGCTCTAGTGTATAATACATCAGATACAGATGTGATTAATGTCAACCTTCATTTAACCACAGGGTGAGGTGCGCCCTGTGGGTACTGACCAGGCATCCCAGGAATAATTAAACCATGTCATCAGTCAACATGTAAGTCAGACTATCCACGTGAATTACACGGTTCGTTCTGATAATATGAAATCATTTGAAAAGAAAAAAGAAAAAACGGTATCTCGTTATGCTGCAAATATAACGATGAGGAAAACAAAATATCTCCCACCCCTTAGACACACATATAAAGACTTTCACATCTACAACAATGGATCCCTCGTTCCTGAGTTGCAGTTCGGCACCACAAGAGCATCGAGACAGACCGCTACAAGAACAGTCCTCCATCTCAACCACTTCCAGCATCATTAATCAGCAGACTGCCATCCCCGCTGTCTGTGTAAAGACTCAAACAGGTACACTTTAAAAGCATCTGTCTACTGCTGTATGTGCCTTCTCTTTGTATTTTCAACTGTTAGCTGCAGTTAATTCAATAGAGAGTTATCATTATCATAATAATGATGATAGTGATAGTAATAATAATAGTAATAATAATAATGATAATAATAATGATAATGATAATTATGATAATGATAACGATAATAATAATAATAATAATAATAATAATAATAATAATAATAATAATAATAATAATGAAAATGATAATAATAATCATAATCATTATCATTATTATTAGGAAAGGCGACATCACTGGTGGGTGGTCGAGAAGCCTGTGAACAGTTAATTATTGTGGGAGAACATGATACTCTGCGCTGATACCGGTTGGCACACAGGCTGTGTGATTCCCAAAACACAAACACGCTTGCGGAGTCACATGCACTATCTCGACTGCATAACCAAAGGAAATGCATTACATTAAACGTACCTTGTTATATGAGGGAAAAGTCCTTTGTGGAGCATAGCATGCCAACGTTTCTGGACAAACGTCCATACAGTGTTCATACTGTCACCAGACATATTGCTAAACTGTGAGAAGATATTCTCAAGCCACAACGATAAGCTATGTAAATACAGATAAGGATGCCTATCCGTGTACAGATTTACATGTAAATAGATACAGAAGGATATAAACTATAGGATTTAATTAGCATGAACGAGTGAAGATGTCGAGTGTCAGGATGGAGAGAGAGAGAGAGAGAGAGAGAGAGAGAGAGAGAGAGAGAGAGAGAGAGAGAGAGAGAGGGGGGGGGGAGGGGGAAGGGGATCCACACTATAACTGTTTCGCAGAATCAGAGGTAACGATACTAAACACATTCCAGAATGACCGGAAGATAAAAACAAGCATACAAACTCACTATGGCGGCGCCAGGAGGACTAAAAACCAACGGCATAACCACAAGGTAACAGGATGGCGCAGCAGAAGAGCTGCAGAATGCTGGGTCGTCCATTATCATGAGGGGGACTGATGGTAGATCATATCAACACGAGATCCGCAAAAGGGAAAGCAGCTCTGACAGTCTGTACAGATTCCGGCACCTCACCTCCGAACCAAAAATTACACCTGGTCAAAGACGTTATCAAAGTTACCCATACCAAAGTTACTCCAAATCCCGCATGCTGAAGTTACAGAGGATACAAAATAACCCTACAATGAAAACACTGCAGAACAGCACGAACGATTAAAGATTAAACCAGTCGGCCCATACCCAAGGGAAGCGGCCCAGAAAGTGTGCCAGAGACGAAGACAACGTGATACAAACTACAGACAAATCCGAGATCTGGACAGCAGTACAAACACGGAACACCCTTGGTTCCCTCGAAGCCCCAGAGCACTCAGGAAGGCCCCAGTCACCCATCAACGTACACAATAAATAATGTTTAGCTTAGCAAATACATGCACACCCCAATTTCTGCCCAGGCCATATAAATAAGGCACCAGAGTCACACTTCCAGATAATTCACCACATGCATCAAAAACTCACACCATACACTTGTACACACTTCAACTTTCTCTTCCACTTCAAACTATCCCATTCCCTGTCCCACCTCTTTCTCGCTACCCTCTAACTACCCAATCATAAAAGGGGGAAATAACGCAATTATTCACACGCACTACAGCCAACACGGGTGTATTTTCTCTTGAACTGGGCGGTTAGGAAGGGGAAACGGGGGGAGATGTCCGCCTCACAGCTAACACCTGATCACTGGCCACAGCTGCTGTAATCCAGCACCTAGAACACTGTCGCTGACGGGCCAGCGGTGTACCAACGCACGACCCACTATCGCCACCAGCACAACCTGCCAAGCTACTACAGTGCTCCTGGGTGTAGGTAGATGGCAAAGTACCCGTGTCATAATATAATTGTACACAATGTTATGACCAGTCCAGTAAAACGTCGACTTACACGTACCAGCAGTGAGTCAGCAGGTAGTGAATAATTAGTGACCGTGATAAAGCTCTTTCTCAGAATGAATCACCGCTCGTGGCTACCCCCAGACGGTGCGGTGTGTGTGTGTGTGTGTGTGTGGCGTGAGAGGGGGAAGGAAAGAGGGGTAGGTTGGTTCACAGTCACCAGTCAGCCAACTCCCGGGTACCGGCTGCGGTACGGGTTGGTTCACAGTCAGCCAGCCAGTCATTGCGTCACAGAAGCAATCACGTGGTCATAATAGCGACCTACAAAATCCTTTTCGGGAAAACGTTTTGTAAATCCCATACTGTTTATATCGTCAGTGGTGCAACGTATCGGTGTGGTGGTGAACCTCTTAGCTGAGGTCGAGCGTTGAGCTATACTCGTAACATTCCGACCACAGCAAGCCACCTCCCCTTGCCAATGTCTAATCAGGGAAAACGTTCACTTCTCTCCAAGCCGACATAATCAACAGTGATCACAGTGAATACCATCAAATTATTAATCTAATATTCCAACAGATATAGTAACTACGAACAAACTTCTTTTATACTTAAGCACAAATAAAGTCTGCTTCAAAACTGCTGCACTTGCCGTTCGGAGCAATGAAAGCAAAACTGAGAAATATCAAAGTTGCAAGAAAGGTATTGAGAGCAAAAGGCGTTGCAAATACCCAAGCCACACCAGCAACTGTAACGATCGTCGCCATGATCTGGAGACTCGCAGGCTTGCCAAGGCTCCGGATTTGGCCCAGAGTCTCCAGATTTGGGACCCTGTTTCCGGGTCGGCAGATCATGTTATAAAATCTCAACATAAATGACTTTTCTCCGACAAATAAATGTATTTGTATTCATATTTTTTGTGACTGAAAGCAATAACTTCGGAGGTATTGTGCCCTAGGAATAATGTGTTTGTGTAGTCAAACAGATAGGAACAGCTTCGTCTTGCACACCACATCCTGCATCTAACTCTCTTTAATGCTAACACACTAAACATTACGAGTCAGTATTGAGCTAAGAGCAACATGGACCAATGTCATCCAGCGAAGACGATGATGGAAATGAGCCACCTCTCTTGTGACCTGCAGATGTTGAGTCACCTCGCATTGTGACCTGTAAATGTTGAGCCACCTCATCTGTGACCTGTGAATGTTGAGTCACCTCTTATTGTGATATCTAGATGTTGAGTCACCTACCTTATAACCTGTAGATGCTGAGCCACCTCCCATTATGACCTGTAGATGTTGAATAATTTCCCATTATCAACAGATGTTAAGCCACTACCCCTGTGACCTGTAGATGTTGAACCACCTATCACTGTGACCTGTAGATGTTGAACCTCCTCCTACTGTGACCTGCAGATATTGACCCACCTCCTAATGTGACCTGTAGATATTGACCACCTCCTAATGTGACCTGTAGATGTTAAACCACCTCCTACTGTGACCTGTAGATGTTGAATCACCTTCTACTGTGACCTGTTGATGATGAACAACTTCCTACTGTGACCTGTAGATGTTGAGCCACCTCCTACCGTGACCTGTAGGACTGTGATCCCCTATCCTTTTGACGCGAGGCAAGGCCCACCCGCATGCGGGAGGGTGCTGGTGGACGGGGAAGACGGCGGAGCCCTGACAAAGGGCGGCGACGGCGTGGCGTCCAGACGGAGGTATCGATCCTCCCGGCCCCAGGGAAGGCCGCCCCTCCTCTGCATCACATGCACCCGCGGGCGTGGAGGCCGCTCCTGTGGGCACGCGAGAGGGCATCGTCCAGACGGAAACGATGAGACAACGGCAATGATCACGTTATTCAGAAAAGTCACATGCCAATATCGGGTCCCCTACGAAATGGAAATTCCTTTACGAATGGAGCGAAAATCTGACGGGGGGAAATATAGTGTTATGGTCACCAGACAAATGGCTGAGGGGCAAAAGTGAGCCACTGAAGTATTCGAGACGTCGAAAGATGTCTAATTTTCGAGGAATTTGGCGACAGACAACAGACGAGGTTGGTCATCATCGTGGACACTTCACTTCAGCCCTTCACTGTGGACCATAACGACGTGAAACAACACCAGGGTGACCAGTGTGGACGCGACCCTTCACTGTGAACCATAAGTCCATAATGACTTTATACAGGAAGGGTTTGATGAGGGTTGCATGGGGCAGAGGCCAGGTCATCTGATGACACCCCAGCTGAGTAGGTACACCTCTGTACAACAATGGAACTCATGGCTTTCCACAACATACCATCTAACATAAAATCCAAAAGTATTATAAAAACAAAAATAGACACAAAACATGCAAGTAATCCTAAGCAGAAATCTGTAATAACAAACCATCCCAGTAATTCAACACTACTCTTATACACTATACAAATGCTACAAAGTTTAGCTTTTCAAGACCAAAATACTACTATTAACATTCAGAAAAAATGAACAAACAGACACACGCTAACTGGGATACAGCCAATGGTACAACTCGCGTTCACCAACATTACCACACAGTATTCTAGGTGCACGCACTTGGCTTGGACTGAACAAGTTGCTCAACAACAGCATAACACAAGCTACACAGCAGCAACATGACTGCACAAGTGCTGCAACACACTCGTAAAATCCACAAACACGTGTACTTAAATATGACTCATGAAGACACAAATACCCTCACTGAACATCACTGGCCCGAAGCTACCTCGGTCGTATATCATAACACGACCAGATTTATCACACGAGACTTTCCAAACATTTAAACTATGGACTAAACTTTGCGAACACCGCCATAGTATCATAGTTTCGTGTCCTGGATACTGAACAGCTAAATTTATTCCGGACAAGTATCAGGGAGATTCTCATATCTCGGAGAGACTATAAGCACCATTTACAAAAGGAATACAAAGGAATTTAAGCAACAACAGACCCCCGGGTCCTTTCGAGGCTGTTTCTGACAGAGGAAGAGAAATGAAAAATATGAAAATCACATTTAATCCTTTTACTGACGGAACATATAAGCTTTCTCAGCTCATTTATTCCTCCAAGTTGTACTGCTAAGGACACATTTCTTCCTGAGATCGTGGTCATTCCTAACTTCATACCTAGACAACCTACTGTTGTGCCCGGTCCTACTGCTTCCTGGAACATCATCAAGGTCTGTCAGTGGTCATTAATATTCCTTGCTACTCTCAGAGTCCTATATTTCAGGCCAGGAAGACATCCTGATTTCTCCTAATCATCTTAGCTACACTTGAAGTCATTATCATTTTATAATTTTCTATTAGTATCCACTTGTCTAAAAGCTTTCCTGAGGTTAGTTAATGCAACATCATTAAGAGCATCCACTGGTCTAGAAGCCTTCCAAGAGTCCTCAATAAAACACCTTTCAATTGGTCTAATGCATGTAATTTTCTCAGTAACATCTAGCGGCCTGATACTACGATCTGAACGACGAAAGTAATCCATGCGATATCATTCTCAATGTCTCCAATGTCAAATAGGACTTTCATCTTTAATTGGACTGGTTCCTCCCGTCTAAGGGGAGATATCAACTGGATTTTGTGGCACCGCCGCAAACAACGCCTCAACGGTGACCTTGCGCCTCTCACAGCTTGCCATGATTCATGTCATGTATATACACGAGGAAGACTGAGATGTGTTGTTTTCCTCTGAAGAAGCCCAAACGAATACGTGTTACTGCCAATATAGACGACAAGTTCCTTTTGTACACACCACAAAACCACAGCAAAAACTAAAGACTTCAGGCAAGTTAGAACAAGATATACGTATGTCTTGAACTTCCAGTTACTCTGCAAAGACTTTAGCAGCTGTCTGTCACTCTGAATGTAAGCTCAGACAAGGGCTGTCTGTACTGAGGTCATTCTGCCTCATGTTAGAAGCCAATAAAGTAGCCGCCAGACTTCATGAACACAAATAAAAGCCACTGAATAACTGACTTTCGTGAGGAATTTAATCTATTCTTATTACTATAAGTGGCCGGAGAATATTCAGAAACTTATCTTAATCGTGAAATGATCCATTTCTTGGTAAACGACCTCATCCCGAACTGTCATAACAAGTGCGTGATGCGTTGCACTGCTGCGCCTCAGGCCAACACCTGCCATTGCAACTGGGGGATCATCTTACCTGGTACTAAAAGGGTGTTGGGGAGGTGAACCTACTGCACTGGTTTTCTCTAAAACGACTTTAAGAGCTTTAGTACAAACGGCGAATGTGCTTTACTACCTACACCTTGAAGGAATAACACTGGAGTTTAATACACCTACACACCTACACAGCTAAGAACAAAAACTGATGACCTAACACCTCCATGATTACCAGTCAAAGACTGAACACTAATGCCTTCAGGCTGTCATATATACAGCTTCATCCTTTGAGCACGACAGTACGATCCTTAAGAATGACATACGACCCTTGCGCACGATGGTACGACCCTCGAGTACGATGGCCAGGTCTTCGACTTGACTTTTAATGGTCAGGTCAGAGGAATAACACTAGTGACATATAATCGCCACAACCACATCTTGCAGACTACCAACTGGTGCCTTAGAATAACAATATTCAAAATTTAAAGACTAAAGACTGGTGCTTTCATAACTGTAACCTAAAAGTCTAAACAACCTCACCTCAACTCCACACCTTACAACCTAAATTATTGTGCCTCCAAGTTATCATACCTAATCTTTAACCATTGGTGCCTTAATACTATTGTGTCTACGCCTTAATAACAATGTCCTGCTGCTTTATAATAGTCATACTAACACTATTATGGTTAGTTGCAAGTTCCTTTCGGTAATTACACCAACACCTTTTGACTGAATAATGCTGCTTTAGAGTCTTCACACCAGCCTTTACTGACGACAGTCTTATCCTAACCCAACATATACCACAAAGGAGCGAAGACTTAGGCTGGTTAGTGTAACGCCATCCTAGCTTCACCATGAGGAACGAAAACTGCTATCCTAACCCATATCCACCAATATCGAACACAATGAAGGCTGGTGTATCATCGCCCTTCATAATGATTTGCTCAGAGCGTAAAGCAAGTTCTCTGGTGTCCGCTCTCCCATAAATCTCGCCATGAATTTATCATTAATGATACAGCCCTTCATTTTTAGCGAAATATCTTGGTGAAGTTCAACTTGCGGCAGAGGTGGCCACAGCCTGGCAGTGCTGCTCTCTGGGAAATGCTTCTGGTATCTGCAGTGTTATCTCCAACACAGAACTGAAAACTAATATAAGATATCTTACATCATGTTTATTCCACATCTTAAGTTGCAAAAAACTATATCCCGTAGCACCTCAAGCGCCCTCTTCCGTTACGGTACTAAATTCGTCTCCGAAAATACATTTTCAGGAGCTGTGATAACAGGCTTCAATCACTAATATCACTAACACATATTCAGTGTTCAAAATCACTAGTACGCCAAGTAAATTATTCTTGTGGCTCTTCCTTGGGCAGGAGCCTTAACAGCAAGGGTTAGGTATACACGACACGCAAGTCATCAAGCTACAAAAAGGAAGAGTAAAAACTGAGGTAAACTACAATCCTTTGCCTAGCACTGGCTGAGTTGGTGAGGATTGTTACCTGAAGGATTCTTACAACAGGATCTCACACCCAGGTGAGTTACCGGGAGTCCTCTAGGGAACATCAACTAATAGTGAGTTATCTAAAGCAGGACTCTAGCACCTTAACACCACTTATGTTAATCTGAGCTGTGTTTGATTATCTACGTGTAATAACCTGTTGGTACTACTTGTAACAACCTATTCTGGAAACATCTATGTTGCCCTCCTTTGGACCTTCTCCGTCAGTTCTTTGTGCTTCTTTAATTGTGGTGACCAGACCTGAGAAGCATATTCTAGTTTTGGCCTTATGTAGGATATGAACAGCTTACTAAATATTTCCTTATCCATATACTTGAAAGTTATTCTAATATTAGCCAGAAGACAGTTTGTCTCCTTAACTATTCTCCTAATGTGGGTTAGGAATGATGACTCCTAAGTTCTTCTTACACAAGGAATCCTAAAGCATCTTTTTTGCTAGATGATAATCATATTGATGTCTTCTTTTAGTGTGTCCATCCTTAATATCTTGTGTGTGTGTGTGTGTGTGTGTGTGTAATTACCTTTTTGTACCATATGGAGAGGGAATACTACACTCGTCGGCGTCCCATCTCTTGAACATTCTCTATTATTATACAAATTCATGTACGCAGTGTGCATTAATATGTCATTTTGTTCCATTCATCCACCACTCTTATACCAGAGAGAGTATTTTTTTACACCCTTTTAAACAAGTTTATTGCTTAATTTCATGTTATTTCCTCTGGTTGCTCTCTCCCTACATCTCCCAAAGAACTGTTCACTCTCCATGCCATCGATTTTTTTTCTTTAAACTTAAAGTTTCTGATCATGTCACTCCTCACTCCTATCTCCTCCAAAGTGGGTAAACTTAGAGCCTCAAGCCTCTCCCAGTAACTTAAATCTCTTAATTCTGGTACCATATTGCTTTCCTTTGGACCTTCTTTATTAGCTCTTTGTGCTTCTTTAGATGCAGTGACCAAAAGCACATTCTAGTTTTGGTCTTATGAACTGCTTGCTAAATATTTCCTTATCCATATACTTGAAAGCTATTTTGTTATTTGCCAACAGACAGTTTGCTTCCCTAACTAACTATCTGTTTCCCCAACTAATCTCTTGATGTAGGACTCTGGCGACAGGTTAGAAACAAAGTCGACTCCCACTTCCCTCTGATATAAGATTCCTGAAGCTTATTTCCATCTACATAATAATTGTATTTAAGCCTTCTTTCGCTTTGTCCCATCCTCATTATTTTACAGTTGCTCGAGTTGAACTTCAACAACCATGTATCATACCAACTTTGGGGTCTGGCTAGGTCCCCTTGCAAGATGATTCAATCCTCCTCGCTGCTCGCTTCCTTTATTACTTTTAGATCATCTGCAAACATATTCACGTAAGAGTCCACACCTTCAGTCAAGTCATTTACATAGAGATAGAAGAGTAATGGTCCCAGAACAGAACCCTGTGGCACTCCACTGGTCACTTCGACCAATATGGAGAAGGCTCCTCTGGCATGCGTCTTATGTTCCATCTCACCGAGATAATCTTCTTTCCATTGAAGGAGTTTCTCCTTATTCCTGCCTGGTGATCCAACTTCTTAATCAGCCTCGCGTGCCGTACTGTGTCAAATGCTTTCTGGCTGTCCAGATACAAAAAACAATCCACCTGCCTTCCCATTTGTCCAAGACAGAATACTCTTGTAGAAATCTTAGACGTTTGTTTCACATGACTTCCTTTCCGTAAACCGCGCTGTTTCTCACTTACGTAATTTCTCCTCTATAGAAAGTCATCCATTTTGCCTCTCATGTTTTCTAGCACCTTACAAACCACACTCGTCAGTGAATCCGGTCTGTAGTTCAGTGTCTTCCCAGTCTCCTGTCTTAAGACAGTTATGACATTCGCCCCTTTTCCATTCCCATATCACTCTGCCTCCCTCCAGCGACATCTTGAACAGCATTTCAACATGTTTATCTAGCGTATCTGCACATATCTTCAGCACATAAGGTGATACTTCTTCAGGACCATGAGCCTTGTATGAGGCAAGACCTTTAAGTATTATCAATTTCTTTTCTAGCTGTCAGTGTCTTCTGAAACCTCCTTCCCCGCCCATCCCATTGATGTTTGGGCTACAGTGTCTTCCACTGTGAAATTACCACTGAACTTGTTATTCAATCCTCATGCATTTAAGCATCAACCTCATCAATTTTCCTTTGGAATCCTCTAGCCTGATCAGCTGCTTGTTAACTGGCAACTGACTCCTACTGAATTTTGGGAAAAGCTTCGGATTTTCTCCTGATCTGTGTGTGTGTGTGTGTGTGTGTGTGTGTGTGTGTGTATGTGTGTGTGTGTGTGTATGTGTGTGTGTGCGTATGTGTGTATGTGTGTGTGTGCGTGTGTATGTGTGTGTGTGTGTGGTAGCACCGTAAGGCAGCTGGGCTGGCAAGACTCCCCAGCGGCGACCCGCCCGGATAACAAGCCTGAAAAACTTGACTCGAATGAATCCCTTTGGGAGGAGGTGTGTCTGGGACGGTGTTAGGTGGATTACGGGATGTTGTCTTGGAAAGGGATGGAGGTGACCTGTGTCTTGGGAAGTGACATGAGTTCTGGAGGTGACCTGCATCAAGCTGAGGGATGAGGTTGACCTACATTACACAGGGTGATGGAAGTGACCTGTGTCATGGGAGGTGATGCGTGACCCGGAAAGTAACCTGCATCCTAGTAGTGACCTGGGTCTTGAGGAGAGGCGGAGGTGACCTGTGGCTGCTGAACACAGTACTGGGTTGCTAAACATTAGTTTTGAAGATGATTATCGTCAAGAAAAAATTAACGTATGTACATGAAGCAAATAGTAGAGTGCAGATAGGAGCTAGCAAGGTAATCGTGTACGGAGAAAGTAGCAAGATCAATAGCCACACAGGATGAACATGAGGCGCACAATAAATCTGCCGGGGATACCGGCACAAATCAAATCAACAAGGTGTTGTAACCGCGAAAGTAACACACTGGTTTGATATAACACCAAAAGTTCTTAGCTCTTAAAGAAATTCTTATCACGTGAAACGTATGATAAAATGGTGTGGCTGTGGGCACATCAGGATGCCATGTCTTAGGTTGTGAGAAAGCTGAGCCCTCTGTAGACAGGACTAAAGAAACACTGCAACAAATGGCACCGCACATTCTTCTTAACAGTAAAATATCTGAATTTTTGAGGCTGTGTCCACTTTTCAGGTTAAGTAAACAAGTCACCTATTATATGAACGGTCTGTAAGCTCAGGTGATTAACCAATTTAGTGATACTATAATCTTAAAATTATTCTACCCCTGGGGTCTGCCCTGCCACTCACAGGATAAGCACGGGGTGCACAATATCCTACAAGCTGTTAGCGGCAAAACTGAAGCATGTCTTTGTAAGAGTGGGATGATGACGTAAATACCGGGAGGCTACGTGCTTCTTACAGAGTAATGTAAACATCACAACAGTAATATCTTCATTCGAGGTTGCTTTGAGAGCAGAGGACATCGGGCAAACAGACCGTAATGTGGGGTCAAAAAAGCAACAGACGTCTCAGAGCAGAAATTACTGTAAACTTGATAACCAAGGAGGCGCAGATCACAATAATCCTAGATTTGAAGTATCTCTTAAGTCTGAATTCAAAGGTGGTGTTTGTTTCTCTCAACGACTTCAACTGGTAAATAATTTTCTGGATGAACAGACGAATAAGAAATTAATAAAAAGTTCCTTTGTTCCAAAGACAATATTACGATACAATTTTCTGTCCGTTACTTGGCTCGAAATCAGATCAGTCATTTAGATTGCTGATTAAGATAGTCAAAGCCAGAGATTTTGTAGCCGTTGTTGATAAGGGTTTGTTTACTACATTCTGTTTCTTTGTAGAGGATTTGTCAGTTTGATGTTGTCCTGTGCCCTCGGTGTAACACAGCGCTAATGACTCCAGTTTTGTAGCGTTGAGGACATTCTCTAATCACATGTAAAGACCGGCCAAGGTCTATGGGTTACTTGGGAACGGATGTTACGTTCCCATCTGTGTTGCCGTTCATCACGGCCTCTAAGAAAGGCATCTTGTTGTTGACACTCACTTCATGAGTGAATTTCAGAGCCGAGTTCTCTTTCCTTGCTGTCTTAAGGTGGTTGAGGTGTGTTTCATCTCTGACTACTACGTAAATGTAGTTGACGTACCTATAGCATGTGGATGGGCGCAGTGAGTCTTCCTGTAGAATGCTGTTTTCATGGTGACAAATGCAAAGGTGCCCCCGAGTGGCAAGCCCATGGCCAATCCTATCTGGTAATGTAGGGTGCCGTCTGTGTGTCGGAATGGAGCCTCTGTGGCGCAGGCTTTCAGAAGTTGCTGTAGGATGATGCGCGGGATGCTTGAGGAATGTGCAGGGGTTGAAAAAGAGGGCAAATAAGAATTGGGGTGAGCGAGTATCAGCAAACTTTAGAGGAGAAAAATAATTGTTTTCGGAGGAAGTTAACAGTGTGCGAAAAACAAGAGAACAAATGGGAATATCAGTGAAGAGGTCAAAAGGGGAAGTGATAACAGATATTGATAAAGTAACGAGGAGTTGGAGTGAGTATTGTGAAGGACTGGTGAATGTGTTTGATGGTAGGGTGGTAGATGTAGGATGTTTGAGTCGGGGTGTTATGATAAGTGAGAGAATCATGAAGAATGATTTGGTGAAGAGAAGACAGGTGGTGAAAGCAGTGCGGAGATGAAATGTGGTGGCAGCCGGAAAGGATGGTATTGCTGATGACTTTCTTAAGAAAGTGGGATGACTGTGTTGTTGATTGGTTAGCTAGGATTTTCAATGTATATCTGGATGATGGTGAGGTTCCTGAGGACTGCGGCATACATGATCAGTGCAATTGTATAATGGCAAGGGAGACAAAAGTGAGTGGTCAAACTACAGAGGCATAAGTCTATTGAGCGTACCTAGAAAGTATGGGGAGTAGTGATGAGGAGGATGATATTGCATAAGGTGGTACAATTCATAACAGGTATTTCATTACGTACATTACAAAGTTTCATACGGCAAGTTTTTTGTATCTAGTCGGTAAAACTTATCATATGAAACTATGTAATGTATATAATGAAATACCTTTTATGAATTGTAACATCCTATGTAATATCAACCCACTGGGGTCTGACTGAGACCCTTTGTGACCTTAATATTCCTTTTGCTCTTCCGCTCACAGGATGAAATAATTTCTTTCTGAATCTGACCACAGCACTGAAGCCATCGATAAAAAAATAATTTTTTCTTTGAATGCAAAAACAAATTGAACTGTACATTATCAAAAGTATAAAGTAATGAAGTGTTTATTTAAATTAGAAGCATGTTCTAGAATCTGGCTGGTAATTTCTATCGAGTAATTCAGTAATGTACGTTATAATGAGGTAATAAGATATCCTCGCTTCCGTTTTCTCTATCTGCGCTCTACCTGATTGGCTCAGTGCAGACATTACCCTGTGGTGTGAACGTGATTATGAGCCACTTGGACGGTGGAAAGAATGGTATTATACATCTGGCATGGGGGGAATAAGCCTTCCAGACTTAAGGAGTTTGCGAGTGTTGGCACAAGAAATTCTGTTGCCTTATCCAACAGTTCATTGCATGACAACACGCATGTTGAATATGTTCCTTAACTATGATGGCTTGGCATTTAACCTGACCATAAAGAATCAATTCATACCGTCGTGCTCAAAAGGTCGTGCTGTCGGGCTCAGTGCTTTAAAATCTTGGATGGCAATGGAGGGTGCACACGTGCTCAACACGCCCCCCAGTTTATATCGGGTCATCATCAATCTGTGCAGCGGGAGGATCAGGTATCCACACCCAAGGCGCACCGCACCGGCTTTCACGAATGAACAACAAACAGTCACCATGGCAACCACCCGCCTGCCCTCCACACGCCTAACACCTAACGCTGACACTCCTCCACACCAGCATCTTATGTGGCCAGGGAGGATCAAGTCATAACACATGATCACTCCAAATCCCACAAAGGTCTTATTTTCTACGTTAAGGGCTGAAAGAATGGATAAATGTTCTCATCGAGGCCTTAAGATGAAAAGGGGAAAGGGAGGATTATAATCTAAAGTTTTTGAAGAGACTGAAAACCCGGAAGCCTGCTTCGTAAAATGTAGCAGGTCATAACTATTTAAAAGATCCCTTGATTTTATAAGCTGGTGAAAGAGCTCATATATTCACAGCAAGAGATAAATATGACCCAACATCATTTCCTCAGGTGAAGGAATATTCATCCTGCTGAGTTGTGTGAATGCGCTTTGACTCAGTCCAGGATGATTTCGCTCTGGAGAAGGTGGTAAGAGCAGCAGATTAGAAGTTGTTGCAATTACTGCAATAAGGCTAGGCTATGGGTACTATCTCGCTTTGATCTATCTGTTGATGTTAATCATGTGAATTATAAAGTTTGTGGTCAAAGATCTGGACTCATACTAGAACACCATGTCTTAGAATGTGAAAATAGAGAACCATTTTGGGGGATCAGGTCTAAACAAACCCTGCAAGAAATGTCACAACACCTTATTGTTAATAACAAGATACCTGAAATTTTAAGTTTGTAACCACTTTTTGCATCTAGTCGGTAAAACTTACAATATGAAACTATGTAACTATGTAATGTATGTAATGAAGCTTTCATAATGATTCAACATTATAAGAACCTATCTTTTATATATAATACCAACCCACTGGGGTCTGACTAAGACCCTTTGTGACCCCTGTAATTCTTTTGCGCTACCGCTCACAGGATGAGTATGGGGTGCGCAATAAATTTGCCTGGGTTTTCCCGGCACAAATCAGATCAATCACAGTAGCCAAGAGTAATTATGACAACGTAGTTTTCTTAAGGTGGTAGTGTAGGTGTGTATGGGACGGCCATCCCATGTGTTAAAGCAGTGGCTCTCACAGACTGGGTGCAGGGTGTCCGTGGGGCATGTTGCGTGGCAAGCCCTTGCCGCGAGTGGTAAGAGGTGACAGTGTCTGTGTGTGTGTGGCACTGGACTGTAGACTTCCTGAGGCGACACTGAGCAGTCTGGAGTTAGGTGACATCAACACCAGCGGTTGGAACCCCGAGTGACCAACTGGACTGGACTGAGGTGGTGTGTCTGACAATGTTTACAAAGGGGCTTCCCTAACATGACCCCGCCCGACCTCCCGCAGCCCACACCTTGCTTATATATCCTGCCCTTCACATGACGTCAGCTTTTCTCTTGAACACAACGGACGGGAAGAAAGTTGACTCAACAGTACTTCATTTTCTTAAGACACAGCTTTGTAATCTAAGCTTAAGACAACGTTCGTGTAAAAAAACGTTTATGAAAATGATAACGATAATGATAATGGGGTCTTTTACAACTCGTCGGACGCTGCCGCTATTAAAAAGGACAGCCGTCTTACGTTCGATAATTTAGCTCTTACGCCGTACCGGCTTCAGGTCCAGAATAGCTTGTGCTTCCCCTTTCGTCCCAGCGATGCGAGGGGTATGAAACACTGGCTGCTCGTGTCAGCGTTCGCTAATTAATGCCACATGTTTCAGGTCAACAGACAACGCTCTTGTGCAAGGAGTCGGTGTCTCCTGTGCTGTGCCGGGCAGTGTGGTGCTCGTGTGTCACGTAATTACTGTAATGCCCCGTGTTTTCCACGTAATATGTTACATCCGGAGTAATTTGCGTCATGTCCTCTATTGTAATGTGCAACTTTTCATCTGGGTTGTGTTATATCCAGAACAACTTCCTCTTGCCCAGTGTGTAAGTGAACAACTCACCCCTGTCTCCTCTGTGTTGGACAACGACCTGAGAGGACGTTGGCGCCGTCCAGCCATGTGGTACACTAGCCCGCTGGTCCGGTCACGGGGTACATTGGCCCGCTGGTCCGGTCACGGAATACATTGGCCCCCTGGTTCGGTCACGGGATACGCTGGCCCTCTGGTCCAGTCACGGGATACGCTGGCCCGCTGACCCACAATCAGGTCAGTTTTCGGCCCTGGACACGCGCTCCGCCCGGGAATCTATAAGTCGGTCATTATCCGTCCTCCCGCTTACTAACTCCCCCCCCCCCCAATTTCCCCCACTCCTCACGCTTTCTCACGTCCCTTCCTCTCTTTTCCTTTCCTTTCCAATCACAACGCCCGACGCCTACACGCAAACGTAATGTCCCATAAGTTTACCAGGAAGGCTCGCCCGCCCGCCATCAGTTTGGCAGGCCCTCTTGTGGAACGAAACTAAGTAACCTATCGCCGTGTTGATAACTGCATCTGACGGGCCGTACGTACAAGACTGGTCCCTGAGACCCTCTTGGCGGTAGTCTCGGCTGGATGTGTTGGCGGGAAGATGGTTGGGTGTCTTGGGAATACTGTGTTGCAGAAGAAATACACGGGTGCTCCCCCAGCAGGAAAGTGGCCTGGTACACCGCGTTCAGGTTATTAATATCACAGGTGTTTCTTATGTACCATAATTTTCATACTGATTTATCTTGATATGTTTGGGCGGCAGGCCCTATTCATGGGATAAGTACACTTTGTGGTATACCTACGTTTCGTGTGTGTGTATATATATATATATATATATATATATATATATATATATATATATATGTGTGTGTGTGTGTGTGTGTGT
>JAYMFT010411828.1:0-18196 GCA_038088735.1 Panulirus argus | reverse complement strand
ACACACACACACACACATATATATATATATATATATATATATATATATATATATATATATATATATATATATACAAAGAGGATATATATGTCAGATATGTGGGGAACAAAGGGAAGGAAGATGCCAAATTGGAGATGAAAAGAAAGTGTGAAAAAGATTTTGAGTAACCTGGGCCTAAACATGCAGGAGGGTGAAAGGTGTACGTGGGATAGAGAGAATTGGAACGATGTGATATACAGGGATCGACGTGCTGTCATTGCACTTAACCAAGGAATGAAATTTAGGTTAAAGCTTTTTAAACTTTTGTAGCATGCTTTCTGCATTCACAACTTCGTCTCTTAATCTATCTCTTTCACTCACCGTTCTCATGCCATAAAAGAACATTTGCGTTAATTTTTTTATTTTGCAATATATTTTTTTTTCTTATATCACTCCAAGTGTTCGTGTTAATATTAACATTTTAAGTTAACTGTGTATCCGAGGGGAATCGCTGGGCCCCGCTAGTTACAGTCCTTACAAAGGTGTCACGAAATGTCACTTTTTCTCCATTTTTCTTTATGAATATTTAATGCACAGTTCCTTTTGTTTTTCCCTGACGTTCAGCCTGCAACCTGTAATTTGATAAGGCCATGGTCCAAGGCTTGCCTACCTGCCAGAGATAATGATGATAAGTGTTTGTATAAAAGTGACTGGTGACGTTGGCCACAAATGTAATTCCACAGTGGACCGTATCAGAACTGGTCCGGTCCTGTGATTTTTGTGTTCCAGTCATAATGGCCACTTGTTAGCCAGCCGGCCCATGCAGCTAGGCAGCTAGCTATCTACCTACCTAACCAGCCAGTCAGCCAGCCGGTTGTTCGCTGGGTGATTGTTTGCCCGAAGTCATTCGCTCGGTAATGACAGAACATTCGCTAAGGTTTTTTTTCTATGTATTCTGAGAGACTGTGTGTTGCTAAACTGATTTTCTCGACTTTTTTCTATCTTTTTTTTTTTTACACAGCTTTTGAGAATGACGAAGGATCAAGAGTGGGTTTGAACACAAAGGCAAAAATTATACACGCACGAATTAAAGTGAGTTTTCTTGATTCTGATTTAAGAATTAACACACACACACACACACAGGTACACTGTAAGATAGTGATGATAGTTTAGTACAGTCAGTGTATCTTCCTGTTCAGGATGGGTTGGTTAGCGTGGATCAGCGGCGCCGGCAGTGGAGGAGGTAGTGGAGGCAGTGGCGGAGGCGGTTCTCTGTTGCACACCCTCGTCTACCTCCTGCTTGCCAGCACCGTCGTCAAGTCCCACTGCCCGTGGCCGAGGGAGGTGACAGAACTGAGCGGGTCGTGTCTGTGCGCCTTCAACCCACAGAACGAGCTGTCCATCCAGTGCTCGGCGGTGAACTTCACGCTGCTGATGACGGTGCTGCACCAGCGAGCCACTAGCGTGCCGCTCGATCTCCTCTACGTCAACAACACTCGCATTAGCGTCCTCAACGATCGCACCTTCGACGGGCTCACCATAGAGAACATCCAGGTGAGTGTGTGTGTGTGTGTTTGTGTGGGTTTGGGAAGAGCAGGTTATACCATGGGCCAAAGCCAGGTCCTTCTGATATCCTGCTCTGGGACTATCCTGCCCTACAGGGCTTATTCAGTATATGCATCTTGCTGTTATATAAGTAGAGGGACGTCCTACCGCCCAAGTCCTATGGTTACGAGAAAGTAGAATGTGGTATTCTATATTACCTTTCAAAAGTAAATGGCTCCTGTCACTCGCACTGTGTACCTCACCATTTCCCCCTCCCTCCTGCCTCCCTCCTGCGCAGTTCTCATCGTGCGGGATCTTCAACATTAGCACGGCCGCCTTCAAGGGCCTGGAGGAGACGCTGGTGAACTTGAACCTTCAGGATAACCGGCTGGCGACGGTGCCAAGCCTGGCACTGGCCAGCCTCAGGAAACTGAAGCTCCTGGACCTCTCCGGTAACCACATCACCAACA
This sequence comes from Panulirus argus, assembly GCA_038088735.1. NCBI lineage: Eukaryota > Metazoa > Arthropoda > Malacostraca > Decapoda > Palinuridae > Panulirus > Panulirus argus. Next base: position 16,202 of record JAYMFT010411828.1, on the reverse strand, counting down.
TCCCTAACGAAGCGTTCAAAGACCTCAGGCTCTCCACGCTTAAGGTAACGTATGATGCTCTCCCATCCTTTTCCCTGTACTTCTCCGCTTTATAAATTTCCTCCCTTTGCAGCCAGAGGAATGCTTAATATATTTCTTTCCTGTATTTCTTGTTCCTAATTGCCTTTCCAACTTTTATAAGGTAGTTTCAGGAAGAAACGAGCAAATGGCCTCATTTGCGCACTTCTAGTCTCTAGCTATCATGTATAATGTACCAAAACCAGAGCCCGCCCTCTACAGCCAAGTCCCATAAAGCAGTCCACATTTTACTTAAATACCCATAATTCTATCGTTTAATCAGGCGTGTCTGCTTACTTAAACCTCCACACACAAGTAATTTGAATATATCCATCTCGTCTGTATACATATCACCAAAGCCTCTTCCTCTGCGCTGCAAACACTCCTTAAATTTTGGTTCTACTTTGTTTCTTAACATCGGGACCTGTTGGGGCCATTTCCCCTCTCGGTGTGTGGAAAAGAATTATGTGAGTAAATCCCCAAGTAGTTTTGATGGAGATAGGATCAGTTATGCACACACCCTACAATGACACATTTTTCACAACTCCTCTGGGCTCACAAACCCGGCCAAGACGACTAATGTGATACCCTCACTATATAGCCAACAGGCCTTGACACCCTTGTCATTGATGGCTGTGAAGACGAAGTATGATTGGTGAAAATCGTACTGGCCTTAAAAAACACAGCCTCATCATGTGACCCACATTTCCAATCACTCGTCCACACAAAACTCATCGTCGGCCCACCTTCCGGGATCCCCATCAAGCTGTCGTGCAATAATCTCTCGATAAATTGTTGCAATTCGCAGACCTAAACTGTGATTTGTTGGTTTGTTGCAAGTCTGAAATTGCACTGAAGTCCTGTGACCAGTTTGATAACTCCAAAACTTTGTTAACACATCTGTGCCCAAGTTTACTAATAAAGGCTAGAGTAAGGGCTGCCTAAAGACAAGGGCCCGTGCCAGTCACACACCGGACGAGTCTAACATCAACAGCAGCAGTCTAGTAAGACTGATAAAGATAGTCTTAATCTTCTCACTAACAGCTTGGGAGTTAACTCACAGTACCTTCATCGTCACCCGTCTTCTCTCCAACAGCTGGCCGACAACGAGTTGACTCTTTCGGCGCGTTCCTTCGCTGGGCTGGAGAGAACCCTGCAGAATCTCAATCTGAAGGGGACCCAGCTGCGCACCTTGCCTCCCGCCCTTCTCAACCTTCCAGTCCTCGCCTTCCTGGATGTCGCCCAGAACCAGATCCGCGGTCTGGAGGCAGGTAAGGTATACTTGGTGTGTATGTGCGTGTGTGGTGGATCCCTCTCTTAATCATTCCGCCAGATATATGCTTCTCCTCTTCCTGTTCCTCTGTCTCTCTCTGTGTCTCGCTACACACTAGCACCTGCCTCATGGCAAAAAAAAAATTCTTTGTACATGGATACAATCTTTCCTCGTTTCGAGGCGCTACAGGAACGAAGCTGAATGCGTTTCTTTTAGCCAGATAAAGTTGTTCTGTATAGACCTACTCAAAGCTTGCGTCAGTTATTCATTGTTTAGAGAAGTTCCAGTCATACGAATTTATAAAAAGAAACAGAGTCCCTCATACTAAGGGTTTAAAGTAATATTGTTATATTTGTTGACCGATGAGGTTCATCTGTGAAGGGAATCGTCTACACAAAGGAGCGAGGAGATGCCTCGCATGAGAGAGGAATTCGTGTAGTGTGTCTTGGCGATACTTCTTGTGTCATACAGTGTTCCCACATGACGCGGACCAAGGTGGAAGGCTATTGGTGAGTTAGCCTTGTACGCGATGACAAAAGAACGTGAATATCTCCCATGTTGTAAAATCCTGCAGCAACAACAATGCATACCTTTGTGCTTCAGACACGACACGAATCAATACGTTCGACAACAAACTCGACTAAAAAGGCTCAGAGACAGCCTGTAAACGCATGAAATGAGACAGGATTCGAACACTTTCGAGAATCATGCTACGCGCTATAGACATGACAAGGAGTTAAACATTGTAGACATGATCTCCAACGATCCCTGTGTGGAGATCCGTAGTTCATCTTCGAAAGTTTACCTGGAGTCTCATACGAGAACTGACTCAGCTGACTTGTTGATTGATCGTTCAGATTATTCCCGGGGAACTCGACCACTTCGTTAAGTCTCTCTGGAACTGGTTGATGCAAGGGACCCTGTCGGATAGAGTAAGCTGCTTGTGGCAGTCATTATATTGATAGTTTTTTCCCTCTCTCATCCTCAAACACCAACACTTCATCACCTCAGCTAACGTTTACGGTGAGATAAAGAAAGTGCTTTATCCTATACAACCCTCAGAGATATAAGACAATTGACAATAAAAATTGAGTCCTAATATACTTCTCTGAATCCACCAGTAGCCTCTGAATGCTTCCAGTCTTTCACGTCATTTACGATGTTTCGAGAGGAAAACTGTTGAGATGAATCCCTATGTCTTTAAAGCCCCTTCGAGGGAAGGGCTGTCTCAGAGAATCCACCCATAAAAGAAATGTTTATTAATGAGATGAATTGGTTCCATTCCACTTTGGTGGGATGTTCATCTTTTCCTTAGCTTCATTTTCTTTCTATACAGTTTTCTAATATTCTTTGTCAGCAAAGTGGACCGTAGACGAAAAAATAGGGTGAAATTGCCTCTTAGGTTTTCACTTGAGTATGTCAAATCCTTCAATTTTTTTAATTGGACACTTACCTGTCAAGACACCCTGAAGGCTGAGGTTATGATTCTGAAGTTTCCTTTCTCCCTCATCCTTCCCTGCAGGTGCCTTGAGGAACCTACACTCGCTGACGGCGCTGAACCTGGAGCGGAACCTTCTGCAGACCCTGGAGGCGGAGGGCTTCATAGGCGTCAACGACACCCTCAGTTCCCTCTCCCTTCTGAACAACCTCATCACGGACTTCCCTCGCGAGGCCCTCAACTCGCTGACGGAACTGCGGGTGAGTGTTCCTGAAAGTGACTTGACTAAGGGTGAGACAGAAAGGAGGGAGTTGGTGACGGGGAGACATTACTGACTGGTCTCTTGTGGATCTCATGGTTTATAATCCACTCGTGGAGTCTCCAGTCTACTCCCAGTTAGTAGCAGGTGTCTTCTTCCCTCTTGCTTTATGATACAGTTGGAACATATTCTCTTTTTCCTTTCTCTCCTTCGTCTTATGTACACATATCCTTCAGCGAGCTTCTCAAAGCTGACTCGAGTTTCGGCAGATCATAAATGATCAGCACAGAATATCTCGCGTTTCATACGAATTCTCGAGCGTCACATCTAAAACACCTAACTGCCTGCCTGCCCACGACCGTGACTCAGCCATCACAGTTGATGTCCAGGGAACTGGGAGGAGAGAGAGAGAGAGAGAGAGAGAGAGAGAGAGAGAGAGAACGGTAACCGGAAGCTATGAGAGAGCCAAGACTATTGACCGCCAGTCACCTGGGAAGATAAGTGGCTAAAGGTAGCTGTTTGAAAGGGCAGGCAGTGAGGGAAGGAGGGAGTGAGGGAGTGAGAAAGACACACGGTGTGTGGTGGGAGGAGCATCGAAGTGGGGGGGGGGGGAAACCTATGGCAAGAAGGGAGTCTGGAGACGCCGTGGGAGCTTTGGGGAAAGGTGTTACTTTTTTCAAAAATGAGATAAAGAATGCCCGAAGGACGTTGGTCGAAGGTCACCACTCGAGCCCGAAATGTAATCTAGATTGACGAGTCACTGTCTTTTGCAAAACATCACAGTTTTCCTTGCGAGTTCAGAGCCGCTGAAGAATATCGAAGAAAAGTATGTGGAGTCCATCTGAAGCTTGATTAGAATTTTATTTTCTTATGTGCTTAATCAAACCAGACACAAGACACTCATTCTAGATTCTTTTTCTTTTTTTTTACTTCAACTTTGTTTTTTTTCCTCAAAATATTTTTTATAAGCATTGAAGTTCTCTGGATGTCTAGCACGTTTGTTTCACTATCATCACGTATGCGTTCATCTTCGTTGTATAATCTCCCACGATTACGTTATCAGTTGTCATTACACACAGAAGGGAATTACACCAGAGCGTTAAAGAAGTGTAGGGATCGCACGTAGACTATAGCATCCACATCCACTATCAATTAACTCACTGACAGCCTTCCAGGAAGTTCCAGGCGTTGCCTTCCATAGACTTACGTAAGTTTTTAGGGACGTTTGCAGTAAGACGGTTGGCTTCCCATGGGGGTAAGGCCACCAGGTGTGCTCCAGGCTGATGACCTCGACGGCAAAGAAGTTGGAATGAGAATCTCCATCTCCAGGGTCCCAGGCTCGAAGCCAGATTGTGAGACACCGCCCGTAACATGAATCTATATTCACACGTTCCGAAGTCTCAATATCATAGGATTCCTAATTGAGATTCATACGTGTAGCGGTGTTAAGATGCGAATACCATGCATTTAGCGTGTGAAGCTAAAGATTAGCCGTGACATTTCTCAGTCTCTAGCGGCCGTGTTAGTGGTTTATGGTGTGAAGTTCGAAAAAAGCTTCGTTTATGGTTCGAGACGATTCGCACCTGTATAGGATTCCAAAGGTCAGCTGAGTTCGCGTTTCTCCTGACGCATGCGTGACTGGCAGAGGTGACGTTTTTGCGCATTGCACTATGTCACGGAGGCTAATTCCTTCTTCAAATGGACGTCCGAATCTTGGCAACGCCCTGAGGTATGAACACTCATTTGAACAGTCGTCAGCCAACCCTGGTTTTGTTTACCTCCCAACTGACTTCCATGATGGTGCAGCCTCTGCAGGCATTGTGTGTAATGTTTCCAAATCACTTTCATTGCAAGGCTGTAAAAAGAAAAACTCGTGTAGCAAGGAGAAAGTTGTCAGCAATCATTTGATGAGAAAGAAAACCTTGAGCCTCGGCAGGAGGAGAGAGCTCCTGGACCGCTGGGTGGTGTGGGAAGAGGACAGTTGAGCCATATGTGAAGGAGGGACACATAGGATCAGTAAGGGGAAGGAAGGAGTTTAGAATCTCTAAATGTGGGAATCGATATCACGTAGGATCAATAAGGGGAAGGAGGGAGTTTAGAATCTCTAGATGAGGTGGGAATCGATATCACATAGGATCAATAAGGGGAAGGAGGGAGTTTAGAATCTCTAGATGAGGTGGGAGTCGATATCACATAGGATCAATAAGGGGAAGGAGGGAGTTTAGAATCTCTAGATGAGGTGGGAATCGATACTTATGAAGTTACAGACAAATGAGGGATGGAATCATACAGTAAGAAGAGGTGGCAAATGCGAGAGGAAATCAAACTTTGGAAAAAGGAAATATCGGAATCTGTTCTTTTCTTTTTTTCTAATATTTTTTTGAACTAAGAATCATTAGCTTGCAAGACGAGAGCTATAAAATCATTTTGCTTGCGTTGACTTAGGAGAGATTTGCGTTCTGTGAGGAGATAGAGATAGATAGATAGATAGAGAGAGAGAGAGAAGGAGAGAGAGAGAGAGAGAGAGAGAGAGAGAGAGAGAGAGAGAGAGAGAGAGAGAGGCAGGAAGGTGGGGAGGGGGAGTGATAACAGCAGTCGATACTGTTCAGCTTATATTTCCGGCGATCCAATCTTCCTCCGTCACACCTGGACACCCTCCTCCCACCCCTCACGCTTCCGGATTTTAACCCTTCTTCAGGCACTCCGGACCCGCCAGACTGCTTCTCATGTTCCGGGAAATTCCTCTGCATTCTAATACTCTTTTTTTTTTCCCTTCCGTGCTTTACGAGTCTGTCGGTCTCTGTGTCTCTCTTTGTCTGTGCTTCTTTACCAAAGACAGAGACAGCTGCGTACGTCTGTGTACAGAAGGGGGAGGAGGAAGCGAACCACCATACATCTCAAGGAATTCACTCCTAACAGCCAATGTTTTCCCAAGACATTATATTTGTTAACTTCCGGGTTGCAGGACGCCCCTCTCGGTGCTGACTCCATCACGTACAATAAATAATCGTGGGACCACACGGTAGAAGTAGACGAACCACGGTAGAAGTAGACGCAATCATCTTCATTGTACTTGTATCTACATAGACTCAAGGAGTAACAGTGTTTGGTTAGCAGTCTAACGCTCACCGTATTCTTGCCATAGAAGTACCTTGGTATAAAAGTGATTAATGTTACCTGTAGGAAGTATGTCTCGTAGATGTACTGAATTGTCTTCACTGACTTTCATATTTCTGCTTAGGAATTTTGAATTATCTTCGAAACTGCTCCTTTCCAATGTCTTCATAGGAGCCTACGGTTATTTAGATTGTAACTACGCTTATTCATCCTTCCATCTATCAAACACACATATTTACTTACTTATACACACACCAGCTTTGGGCTGGAGTGTGTGTGCGTGTGTGTGTGTGTGTGTAAGTATGTGTGTGTGTATGTCTGTGTTTAGAGAAACGCAAACAAACAGACCCACACAAATGAAAGTATTAACAAAGTCTTATTCAAACACTTACCTTGAGTCATAACACACAAAAAAAAGGCCTGGCCTTGTAAGACATTTAATGATTAAAAAGGGTTTTCCTCTCGCACAGAAGGGTCGCACCTTCGTGCTTAAAGGGTCGTATCATTGCGCTCAAGGGTCGTGCCACCGTAACCAGGAGTCGTACCTTCGTACCCAGGAGTCGTGCTGTCGTAACCAAGGGTCGTGCCGTCGTGCTTCAAGGCCGTAGCGTCCGTGGTCAAAGGGGTCAAGGCGTGGGTGGTGGGCAGGTCGGGTTCTAGCCACACTGGAACCACAGCTGTATATTGCTACACCACAGCTTCCACCCCTCCCCTCCCCTCCCCTCCCCCTCCCCCTTTCCACCTCCTCACCAACAGTGTTGCCAGAACACCTCTGGCTCCAGGGACGCTACAGCTAATATGGGCGAGGCAACAAAACTTTAAACGGTCCTGCTACTTCTGCTGCTACTACTACTACTACTACTACTACTGCTACTACTACTGCTACTACTGCTACTACTACTACTACAATTGCTACTACTACTGCTACTGCTACTGCTACTACTACTACTACTACTACTACTATTGCTACTACTACTACTACTGTTACTACTACTGCTACTACGGTCCATCTACAAGAGTCTTTCCAGTAAAATGCCTAACACTACCACCTACATCTCCCTCAAACCACTAACTCCTCACCGTAGCACCATACACATACATAACCCCCCCCACACACACATCTACCACACATGAATGGTAGCGACCCCCTTACCTCTCCCCACAACTGCTGCATCTACCATTTGACACCGCTACCGCAGCCAAGAACCTCCCCCCCCCCTCACATCCTGCCTCCAGCTAGCAACAGCGAGGACTGGCGCTGATAAATAGCCAGCTCCGTGGACAGAACCGGTGCAGTCAACTGGTCGTGTGAACTAGAGAGGTTCTTGTAGTTGGATGCTGCTGCCTGCCTCATCACCTCACTAATAAGGAAGGATCTTCGTTGTTCGTGTGTAACGAAGTGCGTGTGCGTGTGCTTCCGTGTGTGTGTGTGTGTGTGTGTGTTTGTGTGCCCGGTTGCCATACAAGAGGCAACTACTAAGACCCACCCTTTTATCTAAATCCGGGTTGGTTGTGTGTCCATAAGACACCACAAGTCTCAGCTCCCTGCCGGAGAAAGTGTTGGCTTCTGCTGTGCTGTGGTGATTTCTGGCCTCGATCTTTGGATTCTGCGTCTACTGCGACTCGCAACGGCTTTATTTTTTTTTTTTTTTTTTGCATTCATCATTTATGCTTGACTTTTAAACAAGATATGCATCAACTTTTATCTGTTAATTGGCTTAACCTCACGAGAATTTCGAAGGTTATGATGTGGCAATAGACGATTTTTTTTTTAGATACCTTTCTATTTCGTCAAGTGTGCATGAATCTCTTGCTCAAGAACTTTGGCTACACGAACGAAACTATCACATATATGCGTCGAGTATCTACGTAGCCCTCACTGAAGTTTATGGCCTCTGAACATCGGGATAATACAAGTTCCCTGGCTGGTACAGAGACAGTACTTGTGGTTTACTGTCAGCTACTTACATATTGTCCTGTTGGACACTGGAGTGTTAAGAAGGTACCTTATTTACAGTAAGGCTGTACCCCCAACATGGGTGTGTCCGGACCAGCGCCTCGAGCCTAAAGACAAGTAATGATCCCAGTCCGAGCGGCCTATTGGCCAGCCGAGTCTCTCTCGTCTCCTCCTTCCATACCCACCTCCACACAAACACCCTGATCCCCTGAGCCAACATGCAGCGACTGGGTTTCGCAAAGTGTCCAGAGAAACGTAAAAAGTAGCGAGTATCCTGTTGCTGCTGCCTAGGCACCTGCCCATCCCTCGCCAAACCCTTCCACACCCTCCTCCTTCTCCTTCTCCTCCTCCTCCTCCTCCTCCTCATCCTCCTCCTCTTCCTCCTCCTCCTTCTTCTCGCTCTACTTTCACACGCTGGGTCCATCTACAACCCCGTCAGAAGCCATCAGATCTTCTTTTATCTGCCTTTTCTATGCACTCCCATCTCCTCCTCCTCCTTCTTCATCTTTTCCCTCTCCTCCTCCTCCTCCTCCTCCTCTTCCCATCCTCACCCAATCCCCCTCCTTCTATCTGAGGAGATCGAGGAGGTTCATCGGCCGGAAGGAGCAGGTACCTTGTACTTGCCGGAGGGAAGGGTAGTGGAGGAATTTAGGCGGAGGAGATAAAGGGTAAGTCCCACTCCCGCTCTCTCTCTCTCTCCTCCTCCTCCTCCTGCCCTGCTGCAGGTGCTGTGGTAGGTGAGGCTTGGACCCCTCCTGCCCAAGGTTGTGGGCAGCATGAACTCAAAAGGGCGTGGCTAACACCCGCTGAACGTTACTCGAAGAAGTCTAGAGGTTGTGAAAAAAAAAAGGAAATTAGTTCTAGACACCTGACGGTGAACTTAGGAGGAACAAGTTCTTAGTCAAATCTCTGAATAATAAACAGGACCTTGTTCCGACACCGTCTAGTTATGGAAAGGTCACACAACAAAGACATTGAGAGAGAGAGAAAAAAAAAGCAAGCCAACGTAAAACATAGATCAGTGATATTAATACGAATGTTGCATGTTCTTAATTCTGAGAAAGAGAGAGAGAGAGAGGACAAAAAAAAAGAGAATTCTTTGGCATCAATTTATCACGTACAGTTCTGGCCACCGAGAAATTATCAGATGAAGAAACTGTTCACCTTTTGATGCAAAGCAGTTGCAACGGCATCACCCGCCTCGACATTCGCCTATCTCACGAGATCGGGAGAAAATGTGAAATGTTTCACTTTTCATAAACGACACTGGACACACTAACCGCTCGTAGGAGAATCCTGATAGAGATAAATCCGTTGTTTCTTCAATTTAATCACCTTATCGAACAGCGCTGTGACGTCAGCCGTAGGGGGCGAGACTTCGGCTGGCGAGCGCAACGGACGTCACTGAAGATAACCAAGACGACGCCTCAGGCTTTTGGGATGGTTGATTACCCTTATAAAAAAACGAAGTCTTGGCCCTCCTCCTTCCCTGCCTACCTATCAGACTGAGCTCCGATGGGTAGGTAGGTCAGGGGAACTCCTGAAGGCGTAGGGGTAGGGAACAGGGAGGTGGATTATGACCTGGGGTGGTATTTGGTGAGCCCACATGTGCCACTTGTGGCAGTTCAGTGGCTGTGACCTCTGATCACACGTTCTGAGGAAATGTGTCTCAGGTGTTCTAGTCACCTTTACAGGACCCAAAACCTCTATCTGAGGCGGTACTGTTACTACCCAGGTTCCTCCTTAGGTGTTCAGGTTACTCCCCAGGTTCCTGGATTACTCCCCATCTCCCCAGGTTACTACCTAGGTGTTCAGTTTACTCCCCATCTCCCCAGATTACCTCCTAGGTGTTCAAGGTACTCCCCAGGTTCCCGGATTACTCCACATCTCCCCAGATTACTTTCTAGGTGTTCAGGGTACTCCCCAGGTTCCTGGATTACTCCCCATCTCCCCAGATTACTATTTAGATGTTCTGCTTACTGCCCAGGTTTCTAGATTATTTCCCTCGTGGTCTGATGGCTAACAGATGATTAAGTTAATCCCCATGTGGGATGGCAACTCCCCATATGCTTAGAACGCTCCCCTAGGGTCCTAGACGAGGAATCTCCTCCCCACAGGCGCTTGGCCAACTCACTCTTCCCCCAGTTGCGTAAAATGTTCTCCCTGTGTCCTACGCAGGCCAAGTCCGTCCCCAGGTGCTTAGAATACTCCCCCCCACCCCCTCCCCTTCCCCCAGGGTTCCAGACTAGCCAACAACTCCCCAGGTACTGGAGAGGCCATCCGTCCGCTACCCGCCCCAGGACAGTGTTGGGTGAGGTTAGATCGGGACACTGCTCCCCACGCTGGCTCTGTTGCCCCCTAGCCTCTGTGATTAACGAGGAGCCGAGAGGGACATGGGGCCGTGGTCTGGGGGAGATGAGTTTTATTCATGAGGGGAGGCAAACGAGGCTGGGGGAGAGTTAAACGAGAACGGGATATTTAATGAGTGTGTGTTCAACGAGGATGGGATGTTAAACGAGGGCTGTGGTAGTTAAGCAGTGTCTGGAACTGTTAAACGTATCATAATGACTGTTAGACAAAGAGTGCGTTAAGCAATAGCTATGGATGTTAGACTGAAGAATCAAACGAACGCATATCGAGTATCAAACGAGACCCGAGACGTTAAATGATGGTGCAACGTGCTAAACGAGGGTGTAGGGGAGGACCATTTGGGAAACACTTGAAGACTTACGAGGACTTTCCATGCTGCTCTCTAGGGGTCATAAGAGCGAAAGAGAAGATCCAGAAGAACAGCACGGGCTGGGTGAGGTGAGGTGCGTGAGTGGGTGTGAGGATGAGTGAGTAGTCAAGATGAGTAGGATAAAGGACGGAAGGAGGATAAGGAGGAGGAGGAGGAGGAGGAATGGAAGCATCCTTAGGGCAGGGAGAGGGTAGGAAGGAAGAGAGAGAGAGAGAGAGAGAGAGAGAGAGAGAGAGAGAGAGAGAGAGAGAGAGAGAGAGGGGCGCAGAGTAGGAGCAGCAGGGAGCGGCCCATAGCAGGGAGTAGCAGCAGCAGGACCTACTTCACCTACGTCACCAGAGGGAAGGAGGCAGGGCGCCTGCCGTGTGGCCCCCCTCTCTCAGGCTGTATTATCGAACGTATATTAATTCCTTAGAAGCCAGGTCACAGTAACGGCTCACAGGAGAGTTACAATATCTTCAACCTGTGATGCTCTTATGAGCAATAATCATCATCTGGTCTGCCGATGTTATTGGTCCAAGCACCTCCTTAGGTATCTGAGACACAACCACTATGTTTTGTTTCCGCATGGCCGGCCGAGCAATTCAAACACTGACCACGTAACGATGAACTTAAGCATACGAAAGATAGAGGAATCAGAGACGAAATCAACATTACGTATGAGGTTTAATGTAACATGCATTTCAATGATTTTAGTAGAGCTTTTTCAAGCGTTTTTACTACTTTTGTGTCCATCCATGTCTGCACCTGCTTTACAGCTATTTCTCTCTATATTTCTTCATCAAACCATTAAGTTTTACTTTCTCGGGAAGCAACGGGGAACCACAGAATAGCGTCGCCAGTACATGAGACAGAAACATAAAAAGCGGACGTCGAGCAAATGCTAAACCTTTTAGTAGAATTAGAGAACTTGTCGACCCACCGGAGCATTTCCGGTACCTAAATAAGATTCACAAATACATAGACAATTGGTTTCGAATAAGTTCCTTGCGTCCTGTAAATCCAGCGGAATTTATACTATTCAATAAATCCAACTGAGGATTTCAAGACAGTAGCAAATACTGAGAGCTTTCACAGCAAAACTCAGTTTAGACTTAAAACTGCCAATGATCATATTCACAAAGGATACTAGCTGAGTATTACTTTGAGTTGATGGTATTTGTAAGGCCTACGTCTACTCTTGATCAGCTATGGCGTTCTGAATGTCAGATATAAACAGATAGGGCGACAGCTTCGGGTCTTCGGGAACCGCGAGCTCTCTTGTCAAGAGAGACTACGTACAAATCAAGAGATCCTCTTGCGGCCAGGGGCAATCCCTGCGGTTGTGAAAGTTTGCTTTGAACGTCAGATCGAATCCTTCCACCAGTGGCTGCACGTCGCAAAAGAACGGCAGAGGTGTTCTCTTTTTTTATGGATCATGACGAAAGGAACAGGTACTCTCGCCTCTTTTCCCGAGGCTGGGTAGAGTCGATGGAGCAACATTCTTATGGCGAGGTCAGCACGGCTCAGTTTGGACCTGACTGCCCGTTGGTATTGCCTGAGCATTGCAACTCAGAACCAGTTCCTCTCCTCACCCCTTCCCTACCTCCCTCCACCTTGCCTCTCCCTAGTCCTCTCCCTGCCTCCCTCATTCCTCTTCCCCGTTATCCGCTACGTCATCGTTGTCCCTGGAGAGGAATGATGAGGGGCGACGGTGTCAGAGCTGCTGCAGCAGGGAGAGGCGAACGAGGCGGCGGTGGACGGTCAGGCTCCTAGAACGATTTTCAGGTTATGGTGGTCTTACGTCACCCACATGTCCCCCACCACCTGCGCACCTCTCTCTCTCTCTCTCTCTCTCATTGCCGACCTAAAAGCCAAAACAAACAACCTAGTCGATCACGCACCAACATCTCTGAAGAGATGAGCCAGAGGGACACTTGGGGAACAGACCAGACCCACTAGACACCGTCGCTCAACCCCAAACACATACAATCGAAAGAGGAATTCAACCCCATCAACCACAGCAAACCTCCTGTAGGTACCTTCTCGTTACGGATGTATGGTTGGGTTTTATCCACAGAGGGAAAAGCGGGTAAAACGTAGCAACTATGACGGAAAGCAAGAGCCAGAGATGCATTCATCTGAATTGGCTTCGACCACGTCTTCAGGGGAATGATCCTTTGCCTGAAAGACGACAACGTTGTCGAAGCTCGTCGAGAGGAACAAATGCCTGGACTTTTGCCTTCAATTTTCGTTGCTACCCTTTACTTGCGTACGGTTTGCCACCACAACTATGGTACCGGCTTCACCCAACCCCCAGCAGAGGGTAGTGCGATGTTAGGGAGGGACGGTGTAGGGGTTCATTTTGTGTCCAGAAGGTGAAGGGAGCTGAAAATGAGGCTGGAAACTGATCGAAGATGATTGATATTTAAACATCACGACTAAGAACACCCTGTCTGACAGCCTTACGTCTAACAATCCAGCTTTTATAGTCTAGCAAAGCTGCATCTAACAACTTCGTATCTAACAAATTCACTTCAAAAACCGAACGTCTATCATCCACTTGCTTAAGCAACTCCATGTCTTACTTAGATTTAAAAACAAAACAACCCCCAGAGAGCTCAGCCCACCGTCGCCCGAGCGAAGTCGACCTTATAAAAAGTTAACCGCTCTAAACTAGTTCCTAGCGAGCCAGGCGAGCCCCCTACGTACACCTAATAATGATACACGAGGGTAAATGATAAGGCCTCGTCCGTAATGTGCCTCCATAGGAGACTTTCACTCTCTCATGACGGTATCGAATCTTGAAATAGAAAGTAGTTAGGGGAGTTGAATCTCTCTCCCAGGCCGTTAGTGTAGGAGTTCCCATACCCCTTATACAACAGGAGTCGGATCACACACACCCCCTCCCCTTCCTCCGGTGGATCTCTCTTGTATCTAGGCCGTCGCGTTGGATCCCCCAAGTGGCTGAAAGTGACGTATAGCGTTTCGTACCGGATTAGTGGAGAGGGTTCAGACGTTGGAATATGTTAATACAGGGGTGCCCTCAGGATGCGCAAGCTGTCAGGACGTTGGGAAGGCTTAACACAGAGGTGCCCCTTCCCTTCGCCGGTTGGATGGAGGAATTGGAGCGCTGGGAACACTCACCTTTCACGAGTTCTCTCCAGGAATTTGGGCACAAGGATACACCCTCAAACCCTTCGACTAAGTACACCACAGGAAGTGGGGCACTGAACCACACCTCACCCTTCTGCCAGTACACCCCAGGAAGTGGGGCACCGAGGCACACGTACCCTTCACTACTTCCTGAGGCAGATCATGACTTGGTCACCAACTTGGTCTTAAATCACGACCCCCGGTGAACTTTGCAAAGGTCAGGAGGCCTCCAATGGGCGGCCTGTAATGCCACGTGCTGGATAACCTTGGTGTTGACGGGGGCGTTGTGGTGGTGGTGGAGGTGGAGGTAGTAGTGCTGTGGTTAATCACTGGTTGTGGTTGTGTGGCGATACTGCTATGGTTAATCGTGGGTGTTGGGCGGCACTGTAGTTAATCAGGGATGGCTGCTCATGGCGCTGTGGTTAATCAGAGGTGGTGGAGTGGTGATGGCGCTGTGGTTAATCAGAGGTGGTGGAGTGCTGATGGCGCTGTGGCTGTAGATGCACACACCACACCTCACCAGCTTTGGAAATCTAAGAATTCGCTTTTCTGATAAATCTTACAAACGTACATCCAGAAGGACCGATTTCGTAACTACGTCGAGACAGGATATATAAGTATTTCATGGACGAATTACTTAAGCTTGCAGGAATCCTAACCGTATAATCCAGTTTATCTTTCTTTCACCTGAATTTCCCGGTAGGTTTCCCAATGCCTTGTCTCCCCCAACTCACAATCGTCCTCGCTCACAAACCATTCATCCAGACCAGACCAGGAACCGTTCTGAGTCACTCACATACCCACAAACTGGTCGGGCTTCGGGCCTACCAATATCCAAGAATTTTGAACACCTTCTTCAGGTATAATGCTATGACCATATACACTATGTGGCCCTTCGCACTCGCAGGTTGTAGTGACACCCGCCGGGTCAGACCAGCGCTGGGTCAAGCCGTTGCGGTTCACCTGAACCGCAGGTGACCAGCCTGTGGGAAGATGATCCTCCACTGTCGGTGCTGATGGTTTCTCTCACTTTCCCCAAAGGCTTTCCTCAACGTACGACTTTCCTTTCTCACCTTTCCTTCTTCTTCTTCTTCTTCTTCTTCTTCTACCTTCTTCTTTTTCTTCCTCTTCTTCTTCTTCTTCTTCTTCTTCTTCTTCTTCTCCTTCTTCTTCTTTTTCTACCTTCTTCTTTTTCTTCTTCTTCTTCTTCTTCTTCTTCTTCTCCTTCTTCTCCTTCTTCTTCTTCTTCTTCTTTTTTTTCTTCTTCTTCTTCTTCTTCTTCTACCTTCTTCTCCTTCTTCTTCTTCTCCTTCTTCTTCTTCTTCTTCCTCTTCTTCTTCTTCTTCTTCTTCTTCTTCTTCTTCTTCTACCTTCTTCTTCTTCTTCTTCTTCGTCTCAGCATCATTCTTATCATTATTGTTATCATCATCATCATTATTATCATCATTCTTATTATAAATTGTTATACTATTATTATTATCATTATCATTATCATTATTCTTTCTTCTATCTTTCATATCATCATCTCCTCCTCCTCCTCCTCCTCCTCTTCCTCCTTCCACCTCTTCTTCTCCTCCCAATAACAGACTCGTTGAAGTCTACCAGACATCTATACGCTATGCTCACCGACCGACGTGTTTGCGTGCATGCATGTGCTTGGGTGCAGGTTCGTGCGCGTGCGTGCATGGCGTGCGTGTGTGTGCGAAATTATGCGCGCACACAAGTCAGGGTTGATGCATGACAAGACAGTGGGGGGGAGGAGGCTGAGTCATGGTCGTGCAAGGGGCCGTTATCTACCACACCCTCGACCTTATGGCCGTCACCCCAGGACACCTTTCATGTCCGCGCGAGGTCAGCCCACCAGCCGTCGCCACCCCCCCGCAGCCTCTACTGCGCCGCCGCCGCCGCCTTCAGCATTCCTTCGCTCACTTCCTTCCTTCCTTCCTTCCTTCCTTCCTTGCTTAGAAGAAGAAAGTGAGCTTCCTTCCTTCCTTCTTCCTAGCTTCTCCTTCTGTATTTTCACCTTCGATATCACCTTAATATTCTCTCCCCCCCCTCCCTCTCTCTCTCTCTCTCTCTCTCTCTAATTTATTAAAAATTAAGTTCATGATGGGCTAAGATAGATGATAAAAAAAGTATATATATATATATATATATATATATATATATATATATATATATTCTTTCACATACAACAGAAAGTCATGAGAGAGAGAGAGGGAGACA
>JAYMFT010411817.1:0-18197 GCA_038088735.1 Panulirus argus | reverse complement strand
CAAACCATCTCACACCACATATTTTCCTTAAACATTTCATTTCCAATACATCCACACTCCTCCGTACAACTATATCTATAGCCCATGCCTCGCAACCATACATTTTCGCTCTCCAAGACAATGTTCTCTTCTTCCACACATTTTTCATCGCTCCCAGAACCCTCACCCCCTCCCTCACCCTATGACTCTCTTCTGCTTCCATGATTCCATTTGCTGTCAAATCCACTCCCATATATATATGCTGCATTCAAAATACTGTCCTCAGGGGTTTATCATTTGCAAGAAGAGTTCCAAAGCTGTCTGATTCATAATATTTTCTAGATGGGTGTCTACTCTGCAGTTATCAAAGCAAGTAGGATCAAAATTCTTAATTCGTTAAGAATAAACAAGAAAAATAAAGTTGTCAGACGTGGATCACAAATTCTAAATGTATAAGATCCCTACAACCCCTACTCAATCATAAGCATTCTTAATTCTTTTGTTTACATATTATATGAATAGACAAGTTACTGATTAGACGAAAGAGGAGATATCTGCTACAGGGAGCCCAATCTCATTAATGCTTACTTTCTTCTACACTTTGTTAATTCTATGAACTGTAAAATTACCACTAATTTCTCAAAAGAAAAAATACATATTTCTCAAAAGAAAAAAATATACATCAATAACCTACTATTCCTGATGATTCTAGTTGAAAAAATAACTATATGAGATACTGTATGCATTCACAGCGATTATAATTAATGAATGGGATATCTGACACCTTTCAATGGTGAAAGTGGACATTCACAGTGTAATGTGTAGACTAATTCTGTCATTACCACGCCCTAACATGAAAGTTTATCTTATCACTTTTATCACCACTTGTGAGGGTGTTATCAGGTGGGCCCAATATCTCATGCCAACTTGGTTATCACTATCAAACTTTCAGACCTGGAGAGATTCATTCACAAAATTCTCATAAACTCTGTTCACACCACTGGTACTCCACTTAATATTAATAAAATGACCTAATTGCCTCAAAGAATAACACAAAATTAAATGAAAGAACACAAATTGGTGTTAAGATAAAATGAGTTCACTCCTTATTACTGGTACTCCTATATCATAAATCAACTTAATCATTTCGGTTTCCATTCTCATGGGCTTTATTCCTTTGTTGTAATATGAATAAGGAAGAAAGAATTGGCAGTAGTCAGTAGGAACACTAGGTAGAAGCCTCTAGAAACACTGAGCAAAAGTTGCACTCTGCCAGTGGCCTATTAAGGGTGAAGCACTAAAGGCTAAAAAATGGCAATGGAGTTCAACAGTTATGGAGACTCATTTGCCATGGCCATCACCTTGAGGGAGTTCTCAAAGGGAATGGACGTCAGAGATACAGACAGACATAAGAGCTAATGATGGGGATGAAATTAAAAAGGAAAGGTTCTTGATGCAAAGGACTTCCCTAATGTTAGTCTGAAGATAAAAAAAGAAGTAAGAAATATCAGCAGATAGGGAATGGGCAGACCACTGACTATAAACTGATGGGGCAAGGAGTAGACCACTGATGATAACCTCTGAAATGATGTGTAACCACAAGGTGCTATGGCAGGCTAAGAAACTTGTCAGAAATGAGTAACATAGTGGAGTTATGGTCAAAAGTTACGCATTAAGAGGGGAGCAAGTACCAATGAATTTTTAGTGCCATTAAGCAGGGTTAATGCATAGCAATCACCACATACCTTACTTGATTAGCAGGCAAAGAGAGCAAGGCATTCCGTTAGGTGACAAAAATAAAAGGGGAGTGTAAGAAAGCTTCCCAACCCAAACTAATGGAGATCAGTAATGTGAAACAGTTCAAATAACAGATTACATATCATGTATATCAATGTGATCAGGCTAGTAGCAAACAAAAAAGAGCTAAGGCTCATGAGACAGGAAGGCAATCTAAATATATCTCTAATAGAGGAGACAAGTACTGGAATTCATGCAGAAGAATTTCCCGTACTAACACATCATGAAGCATACAAGAGTATATCATCACTACTAGATCCTGTCTTTACACACAATAACATGGAAGTGGAAAACAGCATATATGATTCGCCAACTGGTAAAGTGAAATTCATCCATAAACACATTTTGAAACTACATTTGATGACATTGTAATGGGTTCAGCACACCTTTAATATGATATTACAAACTTACCCAAGCTGAGTAGTGGAGTCAACCTTAGCTCCATGTTGCAGTAAGAAGCGCACCATGTTCATCTGGCCAAAGTGACAGGCAACATGTAGAGGAGTGTAACCGGCCTTTGTTGCTGGGTCAATCTTTCAAGAAAAAAAGCATGGTGTTGAAGAGAATGTTCAATTAATAAATAAAGTATACGAGACTATATAAATTAAATTTGTTAAAGTGAATGCCTTCTACCCATCCTTTTGCATTTCACTTTGGACCTTACCAACTAACCACTCAACAAAACCATCACTCCCTCACTGAAGAAACTCGTCTTTAATTCCAACTACTCTCAACACTTTGCCACAGTTCATCTTGCACAAGGCTTCCACCACCTTTCTTTTCACCATTCCAACACCATGATCCTCTCACACAGCACACCAACTCATCCCAAACAGGCAACATCCTTCTTCCAGTCACCCATCGTACACAAAAGTCAATTCAAATATTCACTCCATCTCGTCTTTGCTTTCCTCATTCTCTATCTGCTTTCCTCACTGTCACCCCCATATGTCCTGTCTTCCAGTTTAACTATCTATTCTATCTATATCTCTGAAGCCCATTCCCTCCAGGAGCTCCCATTAAGGAGGTGGCTACAGCAAAAGCGTCTTCACTTATTCCTGTCCTTATATGCCGCCCTTGCATATACTATGCCATGCATTTTTCCACCATTTCATTCCCTCCTGTTCTCTCCACTTTATTTCCCCATGTCAAAGGTGGTTTCCTCTCACACTTACCCTTTTAATCATACTATCATACACTTTCCCTGTAAACTCCCTGTCCTGCATTCTTTCCACATGCCCAAACCATCTTTAAGTATTACGTTTCACCCACTCTACCTGTTGACTTCAATCAACATCAGATGCATTCCTGCCATAAAAAAATCTCTCATACATCCTCTCATTTCTTTCTTTATTCCATCATGTCATACCAAATGTTCATTATCACAGCCTGGATTCTTGACCTCCATGACTCATTCCATGTCCATGTTTCAACTGCATAGATCAAGGTTGGGAGGATGTATGCTGTCCCTTTATTCTTTCTTCATTTCCATAATTACACCTATACCTTTCATTATTCAATAGTATTATGGGACCCAATGACTCTTTTAACCTATACTGCTCTCTCCCTTATCTTTACTTACCCAAGATAGCTCACGAACACTTAAATTCTGTCACCTCTCCCAGTCTTTCTTCCCCATATCTATAACACAGTTTAGCACACTTTCTTCTTTCACTCTAGAGGGCTTTGCAAATCTAAAACTTTCACTATGCTTCCTTTCAAACAGCATTATTTTACTTTTACCTGCATTTACCATCCATCACCTATGCTTACACACGTAAAACATACTCATAACCTTCTGTAATTCTCTTCACTCTTAGTAAATACAGTATCATATGCAAACAGGCATGTCACTAGACAACATACCTCACCAACACACTCCATCTCTGCACTCCCTTTCCCTAGTTATGCTTTCACCTATCCTATCACTCTAACCATACATATATTAAAAAGCCACAGTGACATCACGCTACCCTGCCTCACACCCACATTCACAATGAAACTTTCACTCAACTCTCCATCCACTCTTACACATGCATTTGCTCTTCTATAGAAGGTCTTCACACCATCCAACAGTTGTCCCCCTACTCAATACATCCTTAAAAACCCCATATAGCATTCCACTTGACTGTCATACGTTTTCTCCAGATCCATAAAAGCTGCATACTGCTTCCTATCTTTCACTAGATACTTTCCCACAACATTCTCACTACAAAAATCTGCTCCACACATTTCCTACCCTTCCTAAAACCCCCTTACTCCTCATTTATTCTGCATTTAGTCACCTCCCTCACTCTATCAATCAACACTCTTGCAATCACTTTTCCTGGTACACCTGCACACTTATTTCCCTATAATTGTTACATACATAGGCCTCTAACATATTCAGCAGTTATTTCAAATATTCACTCCATTTCTTCCTCAATTTCTCTGTATTACTATTTTTCCAACTGCTTTTCTCAATGCCACTTTAACCACTCTATTGTGCTCATCAGAGTGTTCAACTTCTTTCAAAATATTTTCTTTCTCTTTCTCTCAAGTTCAATGATACTCTCTTACTTGTCTTTCTCAGTTCTTGTACCTTCCTCCTGACTTCTCACATCTTTCTCCTCAAAATCACTCATACTCCTTCCCTGTTAATGCTATCCATACATCTTCCTTGTCTGCTTCACTAGCAAATCAACTTCCTTATTCCAACACTTAGTACTATTTCTCAAAAGTCGACATCCCATCTTCCATATGCCACATACTTAACCTGAACACTTATGCACAACTTCCCTGAATATCTTCCACTCCCAAAATTTCATAAACTTTCACCCAATGCCATTCTCCTTTATTTTTTTTTATCTCTAAACATGGACCACTTTTCAAAGCTCACTCACTTTCACCACTTCTTTCACATGTGTAGCATTTTCTCATTTTCTACACCAACCACCAATGTTCATACACACTTCCATCAAGAAA
The DNA here is from genome assembly GCA_038088735.1 of Panulirus argus. Taxonomy (NCBI): domain Eukaryota; kingdom Metazoa; phylum Arthropoda; class Malacostraca; order Decapoda; family Palinuridae; genus Panulirus; species Panulirus argus. The sequence goes on along the minus strand of JAYMFT010411817.1, from coordinate 13,457 downwards.
TGATCTCACATTACACCTTTTATCCCTCTCAAATCCAACAATCTCTATAGCATACATATAACTAACATATAATCCATTTCCATCCAATGACCACAGCCCTCTTTCCTACATATGCAACTTTCCAAAATCCATGTACTCCTGATAACCAATGCTCCATCAGTATACAAAATGACAATCTCTTACCCATTTCTGTTTACACCATAGACCCCAAGCCCCCTAACTACACCCCTTAAGCACAACATTAACCACCCTTACTGTCATCCCCTTGTGGTAAGAACACTCTTTTACCTTCCTGCTCTAGGAACTCCTTCTACCGGAGCTCCTGCAACACTCAGGGACCTGGTCACATCCAGTGGGCAGATGTAATCTGTATGTCTGTGTGATGTGAATAATGAAAAATTCAGGAGTATTAAGTGTCTTCAGTACAGAAGTTCTATTTTGGGCATGATGGTTCTTATGATATGTTGAATCAGTATTTATGATGCCGTAGATGTGGGTGGTGTTTGGAATGCACAAGAAAAAGTGTAACTTACATATGTCTGGGGAACTGTAGTTTCAAATGGATGTATGTCTGGTGGGATGGGAGGTATGTCTGTTGATTCATTAATGTGTGGAAGTGTTTTGTCATTATCATTTCCTGAGTAAAGGATGCTGAAGTGGGAAGTAGGGTTAAGTTTCCTGTTTCTACTTAAGGGCTGGTTGTTAGTTATGGGGTAGTTTGGGTGGGAGGGGTCTAGTGCTATTACACAGTACCGGGTGTCAAACATAATGAGGTTTGGCTGTATGGGAAATATTTTTTTGTTGTGCAGGTTATGAATGTTTGTTGTTAAGTAGCCATGGACAATTCAGTTATGTTGCTCTTGATAGAGATGATCATGCAGCTGATACATGGTTTAGATTGGTTTAGAACTGTTTGTTCAGGATACTGATGAATTCTTTTCCCTGTCCACAACTAGGACCAGCAAGTATTCTGAGGGTATTTAGATCATTCATGACCTTTATGATAATGTTTGTTGTTTGGATAGCAAATGTCATAGGAGTTCTGATGAGTGGAAGTGGTTAAACATTCTGGGTTATTGGACAGGGTAGGATGAATTCATGTTTGTCCTGGGTTAAATGGGTGATACACGAATTCTTAGGGGATGCAACTATTCTCTTTTGAATGAGCCAATGTTCTAAATGTGCGATGTAATGTCATATGTTTGGTGCTGCTTCAATAGTCATAGTGCTGTGATGGGATGAGGTCATCTCCATATAAGAGGACTTTCAAACTGTGGCCAGCAGGTGACTGGAAGTCATGTGGTAAGAGATGAAATAAGGTCAGAGAAAGAACTGCTCCCTGGGGCACACTGCAGTAGTTTGAGGGTCTGAGAGGTGAAGCCTTTATGAATGACTAGCTGGTGGCCTGGGAGGTGAAGCCTTTGTGAATGACAAGCTGGTGGCCTGAAAGGTGAAGCCTTTGTGAATGACTAGCTGGTGACCAGCAAATGAAGTTGGTTAATAAATCTCTCATTTTCTGAGGGGTGTCAAGTATCATTTCTATCCATCTATCTATATCTTTGACACCTATTCCCTTCTAGAACTCCCTCAAGGTGGTGGCTACAGCAACAGAGTCTCCATAACTAGTGAACTCCAGAGCCACTTCTTAGCCTGTAGTGCCTCAACCTTAACAGCCACCAGCAAAAGGCAAGTCTAGCACAGTGTTTGTAGAGGCTCTAAACTAATGTTCCGACTGACTACTTCTACCTAATACTCCCAACCAATGTTTCTACCTTCTCCTTCTACCTAATGTTTCTACCTAAAGCTCCTACTTATTACTTCTATCAATTGCTCTTACCATTTTGGCCAAAAGGCAGGGCTAACACATAGCACTCTCCACAGGAAATCTACAGTTATGATGAATAAGCTATGGGAGTTAAGTATTGTCAAGTGTTATGTATGGCAAGGAGAGATTGTATGTTTGTGGACAAAATGCTAGTAGTTCACGTGTGAGTGAAGCCAAAAGAAAAGACAGCTACCTAGATCAGATGGGTGCAACTTGACAATCACTGAAGTGCTGGCTCACTCCACAGCCTTAACTAACCCTCTCAATACCCTGGCAGGTAGTACTGGTAACATATAACTCCATGGTCATTGGCTTCCTACCAACTACTACCTACCACTAGTTGGTGTTAACTATATAGTCAGTTTCATATACTTCTAAACAAATTGATAAATCTATCCCCTTGGGGTCTTCATACGATACTTGGTGTACAAAGTATTACATACAAGTTTTTAGTTGGCTCTATTGCCTACCAATAGCTTTCATACACATTTCCATGTTGCTGTTGGCTGGAACTCTCATCATACACCTAGAACATCTGTAAAAATTTGTCCACTCACAACACTGGAGCCTTATGGGTGTAGTTTGTTAGTGTGTGTTCATAAAATTGTTTCTAGTGCAACTTTAGCACTGTTTTCTCAGTCTTACATGGTGAAAATTGTTTACATACTACTGAATTTACGAACAGTGGCCGATAAACCTAAAGCATCTACATTAGGTGTACAGACATCAAAAAACTGTAAATGTTCAGCTGGTGATGCTGTGAAAGCCACAAGTGTTCATCACAAATCTCAGTGAATGGAGAAAGTTGTTTTCACAATATCCTCTTATCATCATTTATGCTTTAACAAAATTCAAAAACAATATAACTAAAGAGTTTCTTCCACAGATGTAGAAATTATCAAATCTAATACAGCACATGCTTTTAATTTCATATTGAAATATCTTTTCTTAAATACTTACTCAAACGTTTCCCACTGTCACAAACATCTCATTTATCACATCCTTCCAATTCTACCATTTACTACCAAAACTCAAATTACTGAATACATTTCCATTGCTATGTATGTTTTGTTTGGGTTATCATCAGATTACAGGCTGTTTGAGATAGTGATATCACATAAGATGTCCACATCAATTGCAAAGATTAAGTCCAGATTGTTATTTCTTCAGGATGGTTTTGTTATTTGTTAAATGAGGGAGAGCTTTTGACAGTCTGACCAACTTTCATTTTTGCAGCTGTTCATCTGAGATGCTTCCATTGTCAGCTGCTCCAGCTGCAATGCTATTTCCTGCCTGTCTCCATTTAATATGTGGTATGTTCCAACTACAATGTTATTTTCTGCCTTTCTGCCTGTCTTCATTTAATGTGTGGTAGACTGAATTCTCCTAAGGCAAGCATATATGGAACTGTGTTCCCAAGGAAGTTAAGACATGATTCTGTTTCCTGAGGTTTTGCTTCTGATGGTCTACAGATTAATGCCATGATTAGATCTGGGATTTTAACCTTGACAGTGGGTACTTCTACTATATCATTTGAGGAGTTCAGGAGTTGAGTTATAAGAGTATCTATCATTAATAGTCTAACTCTTCCACATGATCTTTTAGTCCTACAACTTTACTGGTTGCAGTGTAGGTTCCAGACCTCACTATTCAAAAGGTTTTTATTTTGTGTTTCAGTGAAATTTGCACACTTCATTCGACTTGATCAGCATGCCATTATAAATGGCATTTTATTTGTTCTAATGTGATACATGTCCCTATATGTTTGTTCTAATGTGATACATGTCCCTATATGTTGGCATATATAAAGGATAATACATGGTTTGTCTCTACTGTTTTGGGGGTTAAAATGTTCTGTTCTGCCTAACTTAACAGAGTGCTTGCAGTTCCTTTACAGTTCTGAAAAGGGAGGCCAGGGTCATTTCCTCCTCTAGCAGTTCTTTCTTTCCTATGTTTGGCCCCTTGTCTATGACTAGAAAGCAAAGTGTACTGTGAGGGCATAAGAAATGTTTCACATTCCCTGATGTGCAATGGTCCTCACAGTACTTATTCAAGCAGTGTCTAATCTATAGTGATGATATGTACAATTCTGGATGGTAATTTTTGCATTCTTCCCCATACCAACATTTAGCTTTCTTAAACAATTTCATTCTATAAGGTGTTTAAATTTACATTTTCACCAGTAAGATATGCCAGTCTTGCCATAAATGCAATTTCCCTTCATATAATACCTACAGAGTCTGTGTACCCCTTGGATTTGTTTTTCTTTCAATGGATCGCATCTCACACTCTCCTTATTAATATCCCCTCTCCCTCCATACCTTACTCAGTGTCTCTGTCTCCTTCTGCATCTGTCTGTATTAGAGGTTTCCTGGTCTCGACTTCAACTGGCCTCTCCTTCCATATCCGAGTCAGTGTCTATGTCTCTTTCTGCAACCATGTTTGTACTTGTAGTTTCCTGGCTTCCACTTTCTCCCTCTTCTTCCATTCCTAAATTAGTATATCTGTCTTTTTCTGTGCTAATGTCAGTGGTTGAAGTTTTCTAGCCTCCATTTTCAACATAAATTTCCAGTGGGCTCTTCCTTTATAGCTGTGTCAGGACCTATGAAGCCTTCTATATCACTCTCCACTATAGCATTTTGCATTCCATAGTTTCTGTCTAGGCTAGCGATGGGAGTGACATTTTGTGATTTCGTTTTTGTCTAGGCTTGAGATGGAAGTGACATTTTGTGACTTCCACTTTTTGTAGAGTGATGGTAGTGCTTTTGCAAATTTTTCCTTATCTGCCTCAGAATCCATCAACTATCTCCAAATACAATAAGATGTGTGTGTGTGTATGCAACAAAGAACCAACACACACCATGTGCCTGATATGTTACATCGTGTTACTGTTTATGTGACAGGCTTTCTTGCAAGCAAGCAATTCCATGTTGACTGTTTGGGGTGTTCTCGCATGGAAAGCAATTTTGTTATTTCTTCAATACATTTATGCTCCCCTGTATACACTTCAACAACTTTTTTCTTTGTCAAGTGGGAGATATGGCAGGTCAATATTGCCATTCTGAGACCTTATTCTACTATTAACATCATTATTATTATCATTGTTACCACAACTGTAATTATTAGTGTTATGACTTCTCCCAATATGTCTTACCTGTACATGAACATCATATTCTATTCATTAAATATCAAGTTATCTTCCTCCTCTTCTGCAACAAACCTAATATTTTTGTTTTGTCTCCTTGTATTGTTTGTCAGCTTTCTCACCCACTAGATAACCCCTCTCTTATTTTCTCTCTAGTGTCTCTACTATTTCTCTTCTTCCGCCACTATCATCCATTTCATTCTCCTCTGTTTATCTACAGCCACAGCCACAATGGGCTGTTACAGGTATTTCCCTCCCTGAACAGTGCCCCATATGGGACAGGGATTATTCACTCTTAAGTTTTTTCAATCATATATAAATTTTACATTTCTTCTTCCCATATGGTTATTCAAAACAATTAATTCATCATACCTGTTTTCCTTACTTGGTTTCACAATTCTGAATGACAAAAAAATACCTGTCGTAGATACTAGTGTCTTGGTTCTGTATGCCATAGGCATTCATATTTATGATTCCTCTGCAGTAGAGTGATGCCAATAAATTTTCTTTCCTAACTTTGTTCAACCTTTCACAACAATAACTGGAAACAATTTCATGAAACTTTTGCTTAAAAGATGCAACACCAGTCCACACCTTTCCTCTTTCCTTCACTTAACTTTGAAAACCCATTATAAGTTAAACTACATACTGGTGGGTTCACCTGGGAAAAGCAGTTGGAAAGATTTATCCAGTCAAACTGTCCACTGTATAAATTCTTTATCTATCTATCTATTTTCTAATATCACATATCGTTTCTGAGATTCAGCAATGACTTATGTTACAAAGTAACCACACCAACCTCGGCGCAACTAAAATTAAGGCATAGGTTTCAGATATCAAAAGTTATTTAAAGGATTTTGCACTATAAAATTCAACACCTTACTCCCAAGGTCTGTAATGAATTGCATTACCACAGCAGATAAAAAAAATTTTCCTTTTCCTTATTTTTAATTTATATAGTCCATATTTCTAAGATATAAAGTCTTATGTAACTTGAAATAAACCTAAAGTACCAATTTTCAATTTGCAAAAGTTTTTGAAATCTGCAACTTTCTCTGAACTACTGTACATACAATGTTGAGTTTCAAGGAAGTTACTCATGGACTTCTGTCTAATACAATTCTATATCATTTTGAATCTTTCTGCAATGACTTAGCTTGATTAACTGAATTCATTTTTCCAAAATTTACATCTGGAATAATGAAATTTAGATTTTTTTTTTAAATTTTAATGTCTGATGTCTTTGGGGTATATTTTGCATCATTCTGAACCTTTCTAAGCAGTTTTAACATGATAATTTGTTTTCCAAAACATTTCTTTTATAGGGAAAATAAAATCTGAAGTAAATCATTCTTTGTGAAATTGTAATGTCAGAGATATCATGTAAAGGATAACATGTTAAAAACCATTCTAAAACAATCATATCAACACATCATTTTGTACACAACTGACACCTCATGAAGTCTTCTCAAGCATTATAATTTTGCTTATTACAACAAACATACCATACCTATTCTATCTATAATTAATATATTTAATGAAAAAGTTGGATAAATGATGTAAATCATGTGTCCATCAAAAGTCATCCACAGAAAATGAAATTCAACCCTTACCTGTGCACCATGCTTGACTAAAATTGCTGCAACATTGACACGATCCTCCTGCGCACACAGGTGCAATGGAGTCAAGCCATTCTTAGCACAGGCACCCGCAGCAGCATTGTGTTCGATTAGCAGTGTTGCCATGTCAGTATGACCCTCCTAGAAAATAAAGTTTTTTCATAATGCTAAGGGTTAAAAATATCAATCCTTCAGAATTTCAATTCAATGAAATAGAGGCATCCATATGTCCAAAGATGATTAAATCTTGGAAAAAATTATAAAAAAATAAAAACATAGTATGTATGACACCTAACTAATTTCTATATACATGGGAAAAAAGACAACTCCACAACATCCAGGGGATGAACTAATCACTAACATACAGTGGAACCTAGAACTGATGTATGCGACTTTGTGTTCCTCAGCAGTGAAGTAATGGGAGGATATGCAGCCTTTTGCTGCATAACTAATTATCAAGAGGGGTGCCCTAAAAAGTGTCAATCTTCCACCAAAAATGAAATCATTAATTTGATACTTTTAGTATCATTATAAGGCCAAATGAATATACTTTCTAAATCTGACTATAAAATTCCTTAAAACCATACTATATACATCAATTGTTTATCATACTTCACCGTTTCCCATGTGAGCAAGATAGCACCAGTAACAGGAGAAGAAATGGCCTAATTCCCTCTCTAGCTGTCAGGTATAATGCACTGATACCCCACTCCCCCTCTACCCACAACCATGCCACACAGGCCTTTCCATGGACATCTCCTAACTGCTTCACATGCCCTAATTCAGTTTACTGACAGAAAGTTACCACCTAAACCCACAACCATGCCACACAGTCCTTTCCATGGACATCTAACTGCTTCACATGCCCTAATTCAGTTTACTGACAGAAAGTTACCACCTAAAATGCTCCAATTCACTCTATCCCATATACATCTTTCACCCTTCTGCATGTTCAGGCTATGGTCACTCTAAATCTTTTTCAATCCATCATTCCATTACCAATTTGGTCTCCCTCTTATCATTCTCCCCTCCATTTTTGACACATATATCCTCTTTGTCAACCTCTCTCTTCCATTCTCTCCATATCTCCAACCTCTCCTCTTCCATTCTCTCCATATCTCCAAACCATTTCAGCACACCCTCTTCAGCTGTCACAATCACATGCTTCTTATCATCACACCTATCTGTTACCTTTTCATTACTTAATCAAGCAACCTCACACAACATACTGTCCTCAAACACTTTATTTCAAACCCCTTCCCCCATCTTCAGCATATCCACATCTACAGCCCGTTCCTTGCATCCATACATCCTTTTAACACATTCATTTTTGCTCTTCCAGATAACAACCTCTCATTCCACACATTCTGCAATACTTTCAGAACATTTAACCCCTCACTCACTATGACTCAATTCTGCTTCCATGGTTCCGTCTGTTGCTATGTCCACTCCCAGGTGTCTGAAACACACCTTTTCCAAATTTTCTCCATTCAAATTCACATACCAAATAACCTGTCCCTTTACCCTGCTAAACCTAATAAGCTTACTCTTATTCACATCTATTCTCAACTACTTCCTTTTGCAGGCTCTTCCAAACTCAGACACCAACTTCTACAGTTTCTCAATCGAATCTATCACCAATGCTGTGTTATCAGCAAACAAGTAACTCAATTACCAGGTCCCCTAACCTCCATCCCCTACAGACTGCTTACATACCACTCTAAGATTCTTGCATTTACCTCCCTCAGCACCCCATCCATAAACAAATTAAACAGCCATGGTTACAAACACATGCCCGTACTGCAGACCAACCTTCACCTGGAACCACTCACTCTCCTTTCTTCTTAATCACACACATGTCTTGCACTCTTGATAAAAACTTCTCACTGCTTCTAGCAGCTTTCTTCCCACACCATATATTCATAAGACCTTTCAAAAGGCATCTCTATGAACCCTACTATATGCTTTCTTCAGATCCATATATGCTTCTTACAAATCTTTCTGTTTCTCATAAGTATTTTGCATACAAATTCTTTAAAGCAAACACTTCCTCTACCACTTCTGAAACTTCACTGTTCCTCTCTAGTCTGAGGCTATATACATGTCATCATCCTCTCAATCACCATTCTCCTATAAAACTTGCCAGGTATGCTCAACAAACTTTTACCACTGTTGTATGAACACTCACCTTTGACCTTCTTGCCTTTATAACTCTGTAGTTTGAACAATCACCTTTGTACCTTTTCCCTTTATACAATGGAACTATACATGCATTCTGCTAATACTCAAGCACCTCATCCCAATACATACATACAAAGAAAATCCTAACTAACCAACCAATTACAGTCATCTCCCTTTCTAAGAAATTCCACTGCAATCTCTTCCACTCCAACTACCTAACCATAGTTCATCTTATGCAAGGCTTTCACCATCTTTGTCTTCACCAAACCAGTCTCCATGACTTTCAAACTTTGCATAACTCCCAACCCAAACACCTACATCTGCTACCCTCTCATCAAAAACATTTAGCAGTCCTTCAAAATACCGAAAAATCTCCTCACTTCATCGCTACCTGTTACCACTTCTCCTTTTGCCCCTTCACCTATGCTCTTACTTGTCCTCTTGTTTTTCCACAATATCAAACGCCTTCCAAAATATCTTATTCTCACTAAAGTTTACTGATACTTGCTCACCCCAACTCTCATTTGCCCACTTTTTCAACTCCTACACCTTCCTCTTGACCTTCTACCACTTTCTCTTGTACATTCCCCAATCATCTGCACTCCTTCCTTGTAAGTACCATCCTAATGCCTCCCTTTCCTCTTTCACTAGCAACTTTACTTCATCCCACCACTCTGTACCCTTTCTAATCTGCCCAGCTCCCATCTTTTGCATATCTCATACAAGATAAGATATCTCGCAATGTTTCCCTAAATGCCTCCCATTCCTCACCAACTCCCCTTGCTTCATTTACTCTCACCTCTTGCTATTCTTAACTCTATCCCCCGGGGATTTCTTCACACAGGTCTCTCTTCCAAGTTCACTTACTCTCACCACCCTCTTCTCACCAACTTGTTTCCTCTTTTCCAAAAACCCGATATAAAACTTCACCTTTGCCTCCACAAGGTCATGATCAAACATCCCACCAGCCCCATTTCAGCAAATCTACATCCAAAAGTTTCCCTTTTTCACACCTCTCCTACTTAAATATGTGTATGTCCCTTTTTTTAAAGAAGGTATTCCCCATCACCAGTCCTTTTTCAGCACACAACTCCACAAGCTGTTCACCGTTTTCATTCATAATACTGAATACCCCATGTTCCCCTGTTTTACCCTCAACAACCAAATGACTCATCTTTGCATTCAAATCACTCATTACTAATACCAGTCTCTTACATCAAAACTGTCAACCCACTCACTCAGCTACTCCCATAACACTTGCCTCTCACTATCTTTCTTCTCACAGCCAGGTGCATAATTACTAATAATCACCCATCTCTTGCCGTCCACTTTCAGTTTTACCAACATCAGTCCAAAACTTACTTCCTTGCTCTCTTTCACACAATCACACAAGACTTACTTCAAGAAACAGAGCTACTTCCTAAGCTCTTGTCCTCTTACCTACCCCTGACTTTACTCCTAGCTACTTCCTAAGCTCTTGTCCTCTCACCTACCCCTGACTTTACTCATAAGATATTTTCAAACCATTCTTACCCTTTACCCTTGAGCTTTGCTTTACTCAGAGGCAGAACAATCAGGTTTCTTTCCTCAAACATACTACCTGTTTCTACTCTTCTCATCTTGGTTGCAAACACACAATTAGACAACCCAGTCAGAGCCTTCAAGGAGGATGAGGACCCCCTGCTTATCTTCTTTTGTTCTGTCTTTTAGAAATTTAAATACAAGAAAGTGGGTTTCCAGCCCACAGCTCCTGCCCCCTTTAGATGACTTCTCTAATGTGCAAAGAATATGGTACAGGTTGAACAACCCTAATCTGAAAATCCGAAATTCCAAAATGCTCCATAATCCAAAACTTTGGTATTTCATATTTTCTTACTGTTAAGTACTTATGTGTGAATTTATGCTAAGTACTTATGTGTGAATAAGTGTAAAAAAATAATTGCTTATCAGTAGCATATAAATTCAGAGTCAGGAATCAAGGTGATGCCAAAGAATCACAGATTATCCACATGGGCGGCTGAGGATGTGACACCTTAGCTTTCTGATGGTTCAGCGTTATGCAAACTTAGTTTCATGTACAAAATTCTTAAAAATATTGTATAAATTACCTTCAGGCTGTGTACATGATGTATATGAAATATATATGTATTTTGTGTTTAGACTTAGGTCCCATCCCCACGATATCTCATTATATATATACAAATATTCCAAATCTAAAACATTTCTGGTCCCAGGCATTTCAGATAAGGGATACTCAACCTGTATTAGAATTCTTCCTCCCCTACCCCTGAGATACAGAGATATATACATATATTTATATCATCATTATGCTTGATCGCCGTTTCCTGCATCAGCGAGGTAGCACCATGAAACAGACGAAGAATGACCCATCTATTCATACACAAGCACATACATATACATGTTGCAAGAGGTCACAGTGGTATGTGTGATCTAATATATGCAATAAATCAACAGGAAAATGAAACAAGATAAATTCCTAAGTGCACTTTCGTGTAGTGATCATATCATCAGGGGAGATACAAGAATGAGATATAGAACAGTCAGTTAATATACAAGGAAAAGATGTAGCTAAGACGCCACTGGTAAACAAGCATTACAGGATGGTGGTGTTCGGGTTGGTGCACTCGGGTCTGGCAACATGCCTGTCATAAATTCTATTATGTGGACAAGAAAGGGAACTGTTTACAAATTTTGCCTACAATAAAGTTATCCAATTTGTATAGACCTTCATCAATATTAAAGTTACAATTCTATGTGCACTCGATAATAGAAGATTCAATGATATTTCTCGTGGTAAAGGAATTACAGTTAATAACTGAATTGGAATTACCCCAGTCAGTACAATGGTCATAATTTTTAACATGATTAAACAAATGCTTTGTTTAATCATGTTAAAAATCATGACCATTGTACTGACTGGAGTAATACCAATTCAGTTACTAATTGTAATTCCTTTAACATGAGAAATATCATTGAATCTTGTTGTTGGATGTTTGTGTGTTCTGTGAAAGTGCATGTTCATATGCACTATATTTGTGTTCATAAACCTCTGCATTTGTACAGTTAGATTCTGTAAAGTGCTATCTGCTGGTTGTGTGAACCTGCTGGGATTTGACCAGTCTAGACCCCACTGCTCACTGATGTGAGACAAAGGATATTCGATTACTTAGCATTTGAAGTCATATCCCTATTAGGGGCAATCATGACCTAGAGGTAGCGTTTGTGCCTACCATGTATAAGGTCCCAGGTTTGAGCCTGGTTTTTGGAGGTTTGTGTCTTCTATAAACCTGTGCATTCACATGCTCTGTATTTGTGTTCATATACCTCTGCGTTTCCACAATTAGGTTCTGTAAAATGCTATCTGCTGGTTGTGTGAACCTGATGGGATTTCATCGGTACAGACTCTGATGTTCACCGATCAAAGCCTAGTGGTACTGCTCCTGACTACTAAGCATAAGGTCCCAGATTCAAGCCTGGCTCTTAAAAGTTTGTGTGTTCTACGAAAATGCATGTTCACATGCACTATATTCACGTTCATATTCCTCTACATTTGTACAGTTAGGCTCTGTAAAATGCTATCTGATGGTTATGTGAGCCTGATGGGATTTGATCAGTCAAGACCCCATTGCTCACCAATGTGAGATGAAGGGCATTCGATTACTTAGTATTTATATATCTTATCCCTGCATGTCGGAGAAGGCAACTAAAAGGGGCAGAAGCGGGTGGCTGGAAACCCTCCCCTTCTTGTATTTCAATTTCTAAAAGAGGAAACAGAAGAGGGAGTCAGGCAAGGAGTGCTCATCCTCCTCAAAGGCTCAAATTGGGATGTCTTAATGTGTGTGGATGTTACCAAGATGAGAAGAAAGGAGAGATAGGTAGTATGTTTGTGGAAAGAAACCTGGATGTTCTGGCTATGAGTGAAACTAAGCTCAAGGGAAAACGGGAAGAATGGTTTGGAAATGTCTTGGGAGTGAAGTCAGGGGTTGGTGAGAGGGCAAGAGCTAAGGAAGGAGAAGCATTACTCCTGAAGCAGGAATTGTGGGAGTGTGTGATAGAGTGTAAGAAAGTAAATACCAGATTGATGTGGGTAAAACTGAGAGTGAATGGTGAGAGATGGGTGATCATTAGTGCTTATGCACCTAGTCATCAGAAGAAAGATCTTGAGAGGAAAGTGTTCTGGAAGCAGCTGAGTGAGTGTGTCAGCAGTTTTGGTGCACGAGACCGAGTATTAGTGAGGGGCGATTTAAATGCGAAGGTGAGTAATGTGGCAGTTGAGGGTATAATTGGTGCATCTCCAACAATTTCTGTCGCTCTACCTTTCCCTCATTTTTCCGTCCTGACAGCATTATAGCCGTCTCTCCCATTGACAAAGCAACTCTCTTTGGTTTCCGTTTCTCCTCTAACTCCACCTTGGATGACTAATATTCCTTCACCCCATGATGCTCCTCTTAATAATCCTATGACTCTTCCTGTAATCTCTTTTTGGACTGTCCTAAAAGCTCTTCTTTCTCTGGACACAAGTAAGGCTTATGGTCCTGATCGCATCCATTCCCATGTACTGAAAGAGTGTGCTTCTGAACTTGCACCTGTGCTTGCTCGTCTTTTCCGATTCTGTTTAAAAACAAAAACTTTTCCTTCTCCATGGAAACATGCTTTGATACATCCA
>JAYMFT010411806.1:0-18198 GCA_038088735.1 Panulirus argus | reverse complement strand
TATATATATATATATATATATATATATATATATATATATATATATATATATATATATATATATATATATATCCTTCAGTATTCCTCTGATAATTACATGATACTCAGTCGATAACAACTGTGTTGTTGCGAAAACCGGAGACTAAACAAACACGTAGTACAGGATAAGCACCACAGAAGAGGACCGTAATTTAGGCTGCCATTAAGTCAAATAACCTCACTCGGGGAACACAACAGAGAAACAAAAAAGATGGTACCCCTTGAATTGCGTTAACCTTTGAGAGAACGGAAGCACAACAAATAACTCTTCTCACAGCACTTATAAATCAACGGCTAAAGGTTTTCAGCGTCATCTTTATGCAAAGAGAAAGTCACTGACATAATTCTCAAAACTCGAAATTATTGGGAATGACTGTACTCGATCAGACTCATCTTTGGAACGCAGACGGGAGACAACGTAATATATACATATAGGAAAATACCGAAGGATCTGGTTCCAATCTACACTCGAAAACTGTCTAGACGGGGTAATGTATATGGAAGACCAGAATAATACTAGTGAAAAAGAAAAATGATACCTTTGGAAGAGGAAGATGTGCCATATGTAAAGTTATTTCATCGCCCGGAGTCCGAGGCAACTATGGAACAGCGAATGGAAGATTCAGTTATATAACTGGGTGAGTAATCGAACAAAATGTTTCCATACCTCAATAGCCGGGCTGTAGTGGTTCCCTGGTAGCGGCCACAGGCAGCCAGAAGCAGCAGATAGTCAACTGTGGTCCCAGCTCAAGCTGTTGGGCAGAGGCGAAAAGTAAGAATTAGCGCAGAAATGACCAACACGCCAGGTAGTGTACGACATCTGCATAAATCAAAAGGTGTTATAAATACAAGAGGGAAAGCATTTAACATCGTTGACCAGAAATGTCATCTAAGCACATGAGACGAGACCAGTAGAGAACTAAAACTACAGTAAAGGATAGATAGTAAAGTGTGCCCGAATAGCTAAGGTGTAGACTGTAGAAGGTACGTTAGCGTAAAGGTGCGAGCGAGGCTTTAAATTAACATCCTGAGTGATCGGAGGAGCAACGTGTATGGTTTCACACCGGGCAGTGGAAGTAGACTATCCTTCACAGCCATGTTAAGTCAGTCAGGGTTTTGAAGTTACTCTGTCCAGCACAGGCCCACGACTGTGGTCTTTATCATCTCGGTAATTTCACTAGCGGGAAAAACTTCTCGATATGGGTGATACAACAGGCCTGATAGGGAAATAGTCTATGGGAGGTGAACAGCTCCTCTCTGCCACCTCCACTTGTATTATTATTATTATTATTATTATTATTATTTTATTATTATTATTATGGAAAATTGTAAACAGCATTAAAACAAATAGCTATAGAAATGTCTAACTGATGAGGGATTATATTCTGTTAATACTGGGTTGTGTCATAGATATTGAACTGTGTAGAATTTTTGATTGATAACCTCGTTGTGTCGGTGGCTAACAGTGTGGTAAATCAGAACAGTTTATTTCCAGATATTGTGACTCCTCGTCGCTATTAACACACTTATTCTTCGACTGGTACATAGGTAAGCTGTATTCAACATTCTGGAAGTTCTTAAAAAGTTATAATTTGCAGTTCTTGGCAATAATAGCGAATTGTCTTGTGTGTGTGCCCGTAGGTTGGAGCGAGGCGGAGAATGATGGCGGAGGAGGCAGCGCTCCCGCGGAGGGCGCGGAGGAGTTGGCGGCCGAAGTCGAGGAAGGTGTGCAGTCCGACCAGGCGGGGCGAAGACGCCAGCCCGTGAGGACCCACTCCAAGACCTACCGCACCTCCTCCTCTAGCACCAGGGTCATCCGTCCAGGTACTCCATCACTAGGGTCATCCATCCAGGTACTCCATCACTAGGGTCGTCCGTCCAGGTACTCTCACTAGAGTCATCCGCCCAGGTACCCCATCACAAGGGTTATCCATCCAGATAATCCAACACTAGGGCAACCCTCCAGGTACTCTGACACTAGGGTCATCCGTCTAGGTACCCCATCATTAGAGTCATCCGTTCAGGTATTCTGTCACTGGGGTTATCCATAAGTTCTCCATCTCTAAGCTCATCCGTCTAGATACTCCATCGCTAGGGTCATCCGTTTAGATACTTTTTCCCTCATTTCCGGAATAACTGAGGCAGGTCCCTGAACGTCCCCTCTTCCCTCCACTACTTGGGTCATCCATATAGGCCGTTTATCGATCCCAGACTCCCTCTCAAACTTTAGGGTCATCCGCACAATTGCTACACCATCCAGCATTCCCTCTAGCATTACGGTCATCCCATCTTCCCACACTCTTCTGGAACACTAGAATTATGTGAGCAGTTATTCTCCCTTTCCCTCAGTCCCTCACTAAGCAAGGGTTACCCATCCGCGCACCACCCTCCCGGACTCGTCCACAACAGCACCGGTCATCCACCGTGATACAAGTACCCACACACTTACCCAGTACCAGTCATTCACCCAAGAATTCCCTTTCTACCACTCTCCCTCACTGACAAAGTTATCTTCCTCAACATTTTTTCCACCAAATTCGTCCACCCATGTGCTCCCCCACGACAACAGGTCTTCAAGGCAGGCGTGGTTCTTAACTAGTGTAATGCCAACCGAGCTGTAGGTCCCACACTTTTAGTAAAACATGCAAGTAGATTTCAGTTAGAGGTCTGACCCTCGTACTCCAGGTACCAGCTGGGCTTTGGTAAGTTAAATTTCAAGTGATGTTCCTCGACTGAAACATATCTAAAGGTTTCAGGGGGCAGTTCAGGTTGGATCTTCACCAACCCACGTCAGTTTAACTCCTCCCAGCCAGTGACATTCATGGGAGAGCAAGCTTCTGTCATCGTAAAGTGCCTGGCCATAGAGCACACTGCATGAACTGTAGCTTCCATGTGTTTGTTGCACTCTGACTCAAGCTTCTGTAAGTATATATTGCTTGACTTCACATGTCATGGATGTTCTCTCTTTGTATTGTGATCTAGTCTCCGTCTCGTCATGGCGCCTGCAAGTTAAAATGAAGTTGTTACTCATATTTGCCTCAGCCTGTCGCCTTCTTTTAATGTAAATTTGAATTTGCATGTAATGATATGTTCGTGTTGTCGGTAGATGGAAGGCTGCGCAGTTAAATGCTGCGCAGCTGCTGTGGTAAGAGTTAGGGTGGGGCCCAGTGGACCACACCTAGGCCGAACTCTTACCTCTGGGTAAATATCCTCCTCTATATTTCTGAGAGGGAGGTCCTGTTCCTCCTACTGTGCTGTCTTCCTTATATATCACAAGGCAGAATGTTTTCGGAGCAGCAGAACAAATTTGGCTCCTTAACATCTTTCTTGTTTTACTGACAACTTTTACACTTAATTCGATAAGACGATCCTCAGTCTCTACTACTTCCTTGTAAAGATAATATGCGGTAATGTTGGCCTTTGGGCGCTTTCTGAGGATTTATAATATTTTCTGATACCATACACTGGAGCTGGTGCAAAGTCAAGTCAGCAAGAAATGAAATGGGTTCTGCTTGAATTTAAGTGTATATTTCAATCTTTGTTATAATTGACTCTGTCCACATTTACATGTCAAGTACATATAGACATGCACTTCTAGTGGGATTTTTTTCCCCAGAACTATGGTCCCAGACCTCTTCCTCGCAGATTAGCATATAGTATGGCATTCTGAATCTGAGGAAGACATGCTGCCTATGCTTAAGCATTATATTTCGTATTACGATTACATTCACTTCTTAAAGCTGAAATAAACTTATGCGGTTTCAATTCTCGATATTTTCCGGCCAAAAAATAATCATTTTATTAATTTTACGAGAGAACGAAGAAAATATGTAATTTGAGGTTTATGACGTGGAAACCTAACCTATCCTAGCATTATTAAACCCCCAACAAACATAAGGACGACTTTAACGCACAGAGAAAATGTGGGGTTTAAACACATACAAAAATTTATGACGTGAAAACCTCATAAACTAACCTACCCCAGCATTTTTAACCCCCAACAAATTTAAGGACACAGAAGTACAGGGAGGATGTGGGGTTTATACAGCGTAGGTAACATCGGGTAACTTTTACTAGATAGAACGAAGTAAATGTGTAATATGAGATTTTATGGCGTGCAAACGTCATACACATAACCCATCCTAGCGTTTTTAAACCCCCAACTAATATAAGGAGGATTCTGAAGTACAGCGAAAAGGTAGGGTTTGAACAGATACAAAGAGCTATCTTTATCCAGTGTAACGTAACACCGTCTCACATAGCAATATTGTCGTCGACACTAAACCTATGACTAGCATAATATATAACAAGTATATTACAAGTGTATTACCATATGGTATGGAAAAGTGTCGAACACAATTTCATTTTTAAATGTTCTATATTAGGTTCTTGGTGAGTTACGGGTCTCATTGAGGAATGTGAATTTGGCGGTCTGAAGGCGGCGTCACACTAGCACTTCCTAAGTCATATTCTTGCATTAGTTTTCCTAATAACTGTCGTTTTTCTAAGGGTACCATGTGCCCTGTAACACCCGGAATCAGTGTGTTAGTCCTTCCACGTGCGTCAACAGTTAACAAAGATGCTTTCGACTTACCAGCAAGCAGTCGTCATTCTGCACATTATCCTGTTTTTTATATCTTCTTAACGAAATTCTTCGTACAGGCGTGGACACTGAACAAAAGGTATAAACTTCATATTGAAGCTAGAACAAATACATGGTCAACACTAGGGGCTACTGATGTAAACAAATATATCATGTATTAGTGGTATCAACATCATTTAAAAATAATTTATACACTTAAACAGCGTATTGGAAATGTGATACTAAAGTTTCTAATTTAAATCTAGTTATTTTATGTGGCTAAATATTTTATTTACATAACTATCCTTATTTTTGAGTAAAGATCTTAACTTGACCATCGAGCTTGACACAAGCCAATAATATGGAAACGATTCATTTCGCATGAACGAAAACGTGACATGGAAAAAAAAAAAGATAAAGGGAGAATCGACGCAAAAAGTGCTATTATAACTCCACTTTCAGTATAGGAGTATGTCTGCTAAAAGGGGGTAAAAAAGTATTAAAATGTTGAAAATATTCAATCACCAGAAACTGTTGTAACTGTTACTTTAAAGGAAAGAAAAGTCATGTAAAAAGACCGTACAAGTTTCCTTGAACAATATCATTATATGCGATCAAGGTACAGATATCAGTTATATTGTATTCGATCTTGAGGAGAGATATGATCCACCTGCACTGTGGATGAAGTTGGCTTTGGGAACCCAGGAATGTATGCCAACGTGAAAGAGCGAAGCTCTGAAAATGACGACTTTTGTCCCCTAATAAAACAACTACTTTCATTTCTCTTTTCCCGGGAGAATGTTTTACCAAGTCCATCTCACCCGAACCATAGTGGAGGCTGTAGGTTTAGTAACTTTAATGTGAAGACAGGTTGTCCTGTCGTGCTCACGAATTACTTTATACTTGTTTTTATTGTATATTAACATGGGTTTTCACAATTTTGGAAAGGTAGGTTGTCTCCAGACGATGAGGATTAAGGCACAGTATTAGCTTTTACAAGACCCGTCCGACATGATGGGAAGATAAGAGTTGCCAGTTTACTCCTTGAGCACGACGGTACCCGCACCCATGAGCACAATGGTACGACCCTTAGGTACTGAAAGCCTGGTCTCTAAACCTGACTCTTTCAGGGCCTTTACTGCCGTGCTCAGGGGCCTTAAAGTTGGGCTCTGGAGACTACGGAATCCATACTAGAGTATCTTACACACAAGCAATTGTACGGCAGTCTTGATGTATTCACTCAATAACCTGCATCTGCCTAGAGAATCTGTTTCCACTCCACGAACACACATTTCAGCTCCTAAGTCGACATAGCAGCACACAAGAAACATGCATTCCCCCACACCCACCATCACCTTCAACTTGTTTGATCGTAAAGTTGCAGCAGCTCTTACGAAGTTGCATTCCCATTTCAATGATAACTACGACCACTTCTTTATCACAGTTTCCCCGGTGACATACTGATCCTTACTATTGGGCTTAAGTAGCTTTTCATTCCAGGTCATTCGTTGGGTGTACTGTACAGTCTGCTACTCCTGCCAGCCTTATTTTCCCGTACTTTTAGTTTATTTTTAATGCTTTATTAGAAACCTGAAAATGTACTGGCGAGGTAGTACCAACTATGTTCTGTAGAATCTTCAAGTTATACCTATTCAACTACAGCAGTTATTTTCATGAAATTTCTTGAGTTCATGCCATCTGGTTCTACGAGTGACACTTTCTTGGTTCTACCAATTACATTGTGCTGGCGCTGGCTGACTTTATGTTTCCACCAATTTCAACCCTCTTGGTTCTACCAGTTACACTATGGGACGAGCCCAGTTACACTAATGTACCACCAGTTCCACTGAAGGGCTTTCTCGCTACACGCTACGTTCCAACAGTTAAATTAGGGCCAGCGAGTAGTTTATGTAGGTTCCACCTGGATACATTCTACTGTGTGCTCTGCCACTTATGTCCTGCAGTTGTTAGGACCCAACACATTTCTTGGTTTACCAGTATACTGTAGAGGCACTGTAGTGGCTTAGCTGTGTTGCTGTGACGGCGCCAAAGTGGCCTAGCTCCGTTACTGAGGCGCCAAAGAGACCTAACTCTGTTACTGAGGCGCCAAAGTTGCTTAGCTCTGTTACTGAGGCGCTAGAGTGGCCTAGCTCTGTTACTGAGGCGCCAAAGTGGCCTAGCTCTGCAGCTGTGAAGGCACCAAAGTGGCCTAGCATGTAACTATGGAAGCAACAAAATGGCCTAGCCGTGGCGCTGTTAAAGTGCCAAAGTGGTCTAGTTTTATTGGCTGAGGCACCAATGTGGCTTGGCCTTTTTTTTTTCCGTTGTGGAGGCGCTTTTAAAGTATTTTTTTTCTCATCTTTAAGGACATGTGTCTGAACAAGAAACTGAAGGAAATTAACCTGATGGCCTTATTTGTAGTATGGTCATAGCTTACCCGTGTTAATGGGTACCAAGTTCACTCTGTAGAACCAGTCATTTTCAGTGAGGAGAGCCAGCTAATTTCAGTGTGTAAAACTTGGCAATTTCAGTAAGTAGAACCAAGAAGTGTCTCTGTGTAGAAGCAAAGGGTTTCATTGTAGAATGAACCAGCTTTACTGTATAGAGCTAGCCATGTAGTATTAGTGGAATATGTAGATGTGTCACTGCTTAGAACTTATTAGTCACTCTACAAAGCTATCTAGTATTAGTGAGTAGAAATTGCCACTTTACTTTGTAGATAAAGCCAGCCAGTTTCACTATTTGGAATCTTTTAGTTTCACATTGTTAAGCTTACCAGTTTCATAATGTAGAACCCACCAACTCCGTAAAGCAGAACCTACATGTTTCATCGCGTAGAACCTACCAGGTTTACCCGTGTTCTCATTTCTGTTCACTGTGATTGAGCAAGTTTTACTGAAAGGAATCACGCATATTTGCTATGCAGAGCCTGCCAAATCAGTCAGCGAAACTCGATAGATACATAATATAACCAACAAGTTTTATTGTAGTCTTTCGATAGGTTTCTCTGTTCAGCTAATGACTATCACTGCAGGTTATCTGTAGGTTTTATGACGTGGAAACTGTATTACTGTCTCTAGTATCTCTTCAGTTTGACTTTTGGGAACCTTGTTTGGACTTTTAGCATGAAGAGCTTACCTGATTGTCTAAAATTTGTTATAGAATTATTTTCATATTGTATTTTAGGGAATGAATTCTTAATATTTTTGCTATGTTCTTATGTATATAGTTTTTTTTCTTATTCTGAGCGTTTCTAGTAGTTAAATTCTTCAGCAGTCTGTAATTATTAGCTTTGGGTTTTATTTCTAGACCTGTGCTTTGATTATGATGAGATTTTCCTCGAAAGTTTTTTTTTTAGTTAACTTCTTGCTATGCCAAGTGTAGACTTAGGGCACAAGGGACCCGCCTTGTCGTGAGGAGGAACATGTCCTAAGGCAAACCATGGCATGTTCCCTCAAATCTCCAAGCGGGCCTGGTGCCACCACACCTGCCCGCGTCACGGCCAGAGGCAAGGTGCATCTTTTTGAGTAATGAATGATAGTCGTAAGAATTGCACAATGTCCATGGTATGTATAGCAGGAGACCACCATAATTATTCTTGTGGTCACCAGGGGACGCTGAGGGTAGGAACGATCCTCGGCGACAGGGCGGTGTCATCTACGGCCACTCCTACGTCCCGTCTACCACTAAACGGGGTAGGGACAGGGGCCGAGGTCGGTCCCGCCAATCTTCCTCCTCCACTTCATACACTTCCTCATCTTCCTCTTCCACCTCGGTGACGGGCACGGATGGGGTCACCCGGGAGACTGTGAGCCGTACCACCTACGGCAGCCCCGGCTCGGGCGTCCACAACACCTCTTACACCTACACAAACGTCGACCCGGGGTCTCCCGCCGGCCGCACCCGTGATGCCGCATCGACCGCCTCGACCACATCCTCTCGCCGCACATCCTCCAGGCGCACCTCAAGGCCGAAGTCGCGAGGGCGAGGTCGAGGCCGAGGCCGAGGCCGAGGGAGGAAAGTGGAAGAGGCGGTGGAGGAGACTCCATCCGTCGTGGATGAGCCGTACTTCAAGCGGCATCGCGGGGAGGACGAGGATGGCCGGCACTTCCTTTGGAATGGTGGCGAGTATACGTCGGCTGGTCGCCCCGGGTCGTCCATCTCACGACGGGTGAACACCACCCGAACCACTACCACCACCACCTCCACTAGAACACGTCCAGGTTCAACCACCACGTACACTTACACTTACCCGGGGGGTTCTAGCGTCGCCACGTACAGGAACACCACCACGTACACCTCCCGTATCCCAGGATATTCCACGTCGGAGAGCTGGAGAGGTGGTTCCACGCAGAGCTCCAGCACACGCTACGAGACCTCCTACAACCGTCGATACGACTCCCTCGGTGGCGGCTCCAGCAGCTCCTCCTCGTCTTCCTTCTCCACCAGTGGAGGCGGTGGGAGTGAGGTAGGCTTCGGCGAGAGCTACCGCAAGAACACTGAGGAGGAGCAGACGCTCGAGTACGAAGAGGAAGAGTACGATGTGGAGTTCGCCCGCGGCCCATTTATCTCCGTAGAGGACCGCACGCACCCCTTCGTCGTGCGAGGCTTGGGCGCCGCCCCAGGTAGGATGTGGTTACCTCAACCAGGCTGGAACATTGTGGCTCAGTTAATCCAGCCTTCACAATAATCACTCTTGGCCTCAACCTCGAGCCTTCTTATGGTGTGGACTAACCCCTTAGAAACCCCTGGGACCACCTCCCAAAACAGCTGGCAACTCAAAACATCCCCCCCCAAAAAAAAAAAAAAAGTTAGGAATCACCCAAGAACCTCCACAGGATGATTTTTCATTCTTTCCATAAGCTTCCACACAGCCAGTCCAGCAGGATACCCTAAGCCTGCTAGGAGAGATAAATACCTTTCAAGGGACATTTACACTCATGGAACTTGGTCCCAGAAAGATACCCCACCCTCTCCGTTTGCTGGACAGTACTGGCTCTGGTAATTTCATCCTAGTGCCACGTAAACCTTCCACTGAAATGTTCCTTTCACTCCAGCCCAACGGGTGTTGAGGCTGAAGCGGTTGTGGGATGCCAGAGGGTCCTGGAGGTAACACATTAACTGGTGTGGGGCTTGTGAATGGGGGGTGGTGATGGTGTTACTTATCAACTGGTTGTGGCCGTCACACTCTGGAGTGGATATGACATATGTTGTTAGTCACATTAGACGACTTTCTCCCTCATACCATTAACTCTTCACTAGGCAATGGTGGTAGATGGTTAAGATACCAGTAGACTTAATATTAACGAGTTTGTGCTACCGTGGTGTGAGCCAGTTGGGGAGGGCCTTATTAACCAGTAGTGTAGCACGAGTGTTTTTATTTTACTATGGTTAAGGAGTAACGGTGGTGGAGGTGATGGCATCATTAGCGTGGGTGAGGTGGCGGCGGCTCCTCCCAAGGCAGCGGGACCACGGCCGAAGGCGTCTGCCATACCCCACGCACCCATCACAGCTGCTCGGGGTAAACAAGACGGTTGCATCTCTCTCGTCTTCCCTCTCTCTTTCTTTCTTGAGTTTTGTGTGTTGTGGTCATGATTAACTCTCTCTCATCCGGGACATTTATTCTTCCTGTTTATTGTTTCCCCCTCTTTTGGTAAGCTGATTTTCATGGTGACATCTCATTACTAATTTTTTTTTTTATTATTTCGGTAACGCACATTATTTAAAGCTCATATTTGCATGCGGATACACTGAACCATCACGCATGTGAAGGGCATTTCCTCCGAGACCTCAACGCATGTATAGCAAATTACTGGAACGATTACATTATCATACCTCTAGCAGTTAAATAATTAATGTCTCTAGCTGCATGTGTACAGACTTAGTGGTTAGGACCATGGTTTCTCACAGACGGACTTGAAGTTCTCTTCCAATCTCGTGCGCTGGTGTTGGCACCAGTGGTCATGGAATAGAAATGACACTGCATATGTTGTGACGGTGCCATGGTGTAGCGGTGTCAAAGAGGAAGGACGGCACAAGATACAGGTAATGTAATTAAAGGCGGAACAGTGAATTTATCGGCTGTAAAACAATTACAGGTAAGTTAATGTGTCGTCAGTAATATTGGTAGTGATTTGATCACGGTGTATGCGTTTCAGACACTGGTGTTATGTCACAGGGGAGTCATCTGCGTCTTGTAACACGTGATGACAAGGTAAGTCACCATTGGTACTCCATGTTACAGGTTGTCAGTACTGATAGTTCAAGCGAGTCAGGGGCGGTAAGAGTATTTGTAAGGGCATTTATATCCCCTGCTGCTGTCAGCTGTTGGAGAGGACGGCATCCTGAAGAGGCGACGGGAGGCGGGGGCCCGTAATGCATACTTGGGGTGGTGAAGGTCAGGACCAAGTTGGCACGGGTTGGGCCAAGTTGTTAGGACTGTGGTGGATAGGAGCAGGACCTGTTAGGAAAGGGAATGACCCAGTTAGCAAGGGGTTGAACCATGTTGGGAAACGGTAGAAACATACTAGAAACGGCCGTGTCTGTACTTAAGGACCATATCAGCAACGGACAAGAACGTACTAACAACAGGTTGGACCATTCTGTCAACGGCTTGGTTCCTACTAGCAACGGGCAGGACCACGAATGCTCTCGCCCCTTTCCATCACGTCGCGAATTCTCTCATCCCTTCCCAGCACGTCTTTATTCCTTCCCAACGCGATCCTAGTCCTTTCCAACATGTCTCCGTTCGAAATTGGTTGGAAGAGAAGGAAAAGGGTGGAGGAGGACCATACTGGGAGGACGTGTAGAGAACTGCTAGAGACAGACAAGGTTGTGCTGGGAAGGAGTAGCAAGCAGGGGCTCAGGCTTATGAGTGTGGCGGTGCTGAAAGAGAGGGTCGTTCTCTTAGGGAGGGGCCGGAGCATAGTGGGAGGAACCACAGCTGTGCCGCCTAGAATCGACTTGGGCAGAGGGGACGCTGTGCTTAAAAGGGGCCCGAATCATTTTAGGGAGGGGCAAGATCATACTTCGGAGGGTGTTTGGCTACGTCAAGAAGCAACAGCAACCATGTTGGAGAAGGGCGGAGCCATCTTTAAGACGGAGCGATTTCCGTCAGTAGATTACCGGAGGCTGGGGCTCCCATGGCCATTTTTAGATGCGTATGTGAAGTGGTGATGTCAGTTTCGTGTATGGTGGAGGAGAGTGGCGTTGGGCCCTGTGGTCCAGCATGGCCAGGTGTTGTGTGTGGGTTAGCCTTGGCCACCTTCTGACCGCCGAGGGGGCTTGTCGTCCTTTATTATGGTCTTTGTATTGCGCGTTTTGTGTGAGTGGTTTATGAGTGATGTATTGGTACGAGCTGATAAGGGGTTGATACCGTGGTACATAGCGTGACCTGTGGCGCGGCCCTAACACCTAATGAAGGTGTTTGGTTAGCGTGGGACCCTGACTGTATACCATCCCAGTGTTAGGGAGTGCGTGAGTGGGACCCTGACTGGCTAACATCCCCAGTGTTAGGGAACTAACTGTGTGGGACGCTGACTGGCTAATATCCCTAATGTTAGGGGACTGACTGTGTGGGAACCTGACTGGCTAACATCCCCAGTGATGGGGTCTGACTGTGTGGGATCCTGACTGACCCACACTTTAGCACTGGAAGCCAGCAAACCGTGGTTGGTTCGGGCTGGCCATCAGTCCCAGGCCTCGACACCACCACACTCGCCATACCATAACTGTCGGGCAGCCGCGGCGGCGCACCCGATTTTTTCTCATGGTATGGCCACCATGTGGGCGGGGGATGGGCGGGGAAGTAGCAGCTGTCAGCGGTCGGGGCGCGGGCGCCGCCACCATGACATTGCAGGGAGTCTGTGAGCGTAGGCGGGCGCTCGGGGGGTCGGGCACGGCTCAGCATCACATGACAGGAGGGTGTCGAGTCCCTGGTAGACACTGGGTTCACTACTGTACGTCTTCGTGATCACCTTCTTCGGGACGTTTGGGCAGGGCAGGAGTCGCCGTCAGAAGTACGGTGTACTGATGGTGGTGGTGATGCTACCGTCACCTTTGTGTTATGCCTGTTCCTCGCCTCCGGCCTGTGTGTACGTTTACAGAGCAAGATTCCTTAGGACCTCGGTCAGGTCAGACAAGGAAGATGCGTCCGCCGCAAACGTTAGTCGCTGTGTTTTAAACTCTTGCTTCTTGCTGGATATCGTTATAATCCAGGCAGAATCCTCGCCAGTGTGATTCCTGGAAACTTCATGTCTCGCCGGTTAAAGTTGCTGCGTTAAGTGATAATTTTGGAATATGCACACGTCCAGTCCATGAATATTATCATGGCCTCTTATGTTTCAGACCCGATGATCAATTGGGAATCTTTCTTCATTCATGGAGGACCCTGGAAGCCTCTGGTCCGTTTCCATATTGTCCACGCCATCAAGATACATACCAAATAGCCGAAGGAAAATTTTGCACTTTCTGTTTTTCGAAGACTTTGATAAGTCCCCAAGAACGAAAGAAAAGGCGTCCAAAATGCCACATTGTGGACACTAGATGGTCCAAGAAGAAGAATATTGCTGGTTTTATCTCATAGACTATATATCAAAAATACATCTGAGGAATATTTTTTGTTGCAGACTGGCACACCCATATTTTCGACTCTGTTTCCCAGAAATGCCTGAGTATTGATGGCCTGGCGTTTGGTCTGACCCTCAGTGAGCTAGTTCAGAGGCCGAGCCATCAATACCTAAGGGACGTACCGCAGTGCTCGAGGAAGTGTACCGTCGTGATCCAAGAATCGCACAGCCGTAACACTTTCCACACTCTGTAACCTATGACGTATTTCAGTCACTGAGGCCCAGTCCCTGGACCTTGTGTGTACTCTGTATCCTCTTGTGCGCCACCGCAATTCCGGCAAAAATCAAAATCATTATCCGTATCCAAGGGGTTAAATGCGTCTTTGATAGGATGATGGTGTTAATAACATATGTGGCCCTACTGGGCCGACCGTGTCAAAAAGTACTGGAGGCGTATATGTGGCGCCCAGCCCTGTCCTTGTGTCGACAGACGTGTGCCGTACGCGTCCCGAATATACCCACTACGTCCCTCAGTGCCGCATGCGTCCCAGGCCCGCCCACTACGTTCCTCAAGTGCCGCATGCGTCCCAGGCCCGCCCACTACGGCCCTCAGTGTCGCATACGACCCACTAGGGCATCCCCCAGTGCCGCATGCGTCCCAAGCCACCAATCGAAAAGTCTCGTACGCCTTCTTCAGGTGTTCGAGACGATTCGAGGACCACACTAGCTCTCACTCGGCCGCCCCTCAGGTTGTAGAGGTACATAATGAGTCGTTGGGAGTAGGTTGTACGCCTGGTGTTGTCCTTGTGAGTGAGTACGTGCGGAGGTGCACGTACGTTCTCGTCCATGAACCACTTCCCTCTGCACGTGACTTCCGTCTGGATCGTCCGTGCATTCTGTAACCTCACTTTGCACCGCCGCCCACGGGTTGGGTAGGAATGCGCGGTAAATTACATTCCGTTTGCTGAGAAATTTTGTTCCACAACCTTTCCCCCGGACGGAATCCCGCTCGAACCTGGCTCACATTACCTCTTGTTTGCAGATGGTCACCTCTGATGGTTCCTCCCTCGTCCAGGTCTTTTCTGCCAAAGGCTTGCCTATGTGGCGTACACCAGTCGTACGCTGCCGTCATCCACTGTGTTGTCCTACATTTTTGAACGCCTAGTTTGGATACCTTCCATCCGTACTGCATCATTAGCACGGAACAGAATCGTTTTTTTGGTTCGTGCTTCAAGTGTTCAGGATGAAGACGTCAAGCGCGCCTCCATGTTCCGTGCGGGTTTTTTACTTCTGCAGGTGGAGGGCGGCTTGGTCCATACACCCCGGCCGGTTGATGTTCTTTTAAAGTGGCATCGTGGAACATTAGGCTCCGTGACGCAGTCAATCGTCGTGGGCTAGAAAAGACGCCAGGGAAGTAAAGGCAAAACGCTGAACTTTGACGACAAGTCGGGTTCGGGTGTAGAGTGAGAGGAATGTGTGTGAGCGTGAGTGTCTGAGGGGGAGAGAGGTAGCGAGGCAGTGGAGGTGGCCAGCCTCTCCCACGCCACATATTATACCCAGTTAAGCCGCTCGGCACTTGGTTTGGCTACTTCATACACGCTTCAGCACCCCATCGGCTGCTGGTTGAACGGAATTTGGTCTCAAGGTATTTGGGAGACGTACGTAGACGCGAAGCGGATGACTTTAAGTGTGCTAAAGATTATTTATGGCAGGGGCAAGAGACATGGCATTATTTGGAGGGAGGGGAAGGGGTTTGTAGTGGGTGTGCACAGCTGGTGGTGGGCGTGGGCTGTCTGCGGCATGTGTGCCCACCAACAGTGTCTGTCTCCTTCCCGTACCGGAAGCCATTTTCTCTTTTTCTCCCCAGGATCATCCGTGTTTGGCTTCTGCGCTCTCAGCTCGAGGCAGCCTTGGCCAGTGGACATGCCCCTGGATGGGGGTATGTCACAGCACACTTTTCGACCTAAGATAAGGGAACGTAACGTAACGCAACGCAGCGTAACGTAACGCAACGTAACGTAAGGTAATCTGGCTTCCGCGAGGTTTGATAATGTTGGTATTTTTTGATGGGTTGAGGAAGCGTGAGGTTGGCTTTTCGTTTTGTTGGTGATGTGTGGTTTTTACTGGCTCTTTCGGCGCCTCGTTGGACGCTGTTTGACCCGTCGTGGACAATCTTGTCAGTTTGAATAAATAATGAATATATAAATAGATAAATTCTCTGACTGCGGACATTTATTAGCTAGGCTGTGTTGCTCTTGTGCTTTCAGTAGAATTTTACTTTCCTTAAAACGAATTCTTAAAACTGGTTCACCAGAAGCATTGCTGCAGATCTGAAAGAATTGTGACTATGTGGAATTAGTGTATGGCCTCTTTATATATGAAGAACATCGGTCAAATGGTGTCTAGACGGTTTATACATATTTGAAATTTCGAAATTCGTATGACGTCAGGCGGAAATGTAAGCAGGCAGAATGTCAAGTATGACGTTGATGGTTTGTGTGTGTGTGTGTGTGTGTGTGAGAGAGAGAGAGAGAGAGAGAGAGAGAGAGAGTGCTGGCGGTGGGTGGGGCGGCAGCGATGACCTGGCCACACAGTTTGGGTATCATTCGGTACAACTTTCTCTTTGGTTAAAACTGTGTGTGTGTGTGTGTGTGTGTGTTGGGGGGGAGGGGAGTACGCCCTCTACGAGGTGTGGAGGAATTGGGTGTGGGCTCCGGGACCACACTGGCCTTCCTCGGGTATAAGAGATTCTTTTCACAGAGCGGTCTCGTAATCTCCTTCGCTCCTTTCAGCGGTCTACATGTCTTCTCGAAAATGCCTTAACGGCAGTCTCGGCTCCTTTGCGAGGACAGTATCTCCTCGAGTGATTTACAAATATGTCTTTGACGCAGTATAATACTAAGGAGGATTTACTGACATGGGACGTACCGGTGGAGCAAGGCGTTCATCTTGAGGACATTACCTTAGCAGGAAGCTAGAGCACAGGCATGATGGTGAGTGTATATGAATCATTCAGGAGGGTTGAGACGTGATGATGAATACGGTGATGGGTACAGATGATTTGGGCGGTTAGGTGAGGTGTACTGGGTATGGAGAGCAGGGCTGAGGACCAATGCCTACACCTTGGTCCATTCTCTCTCTCTCTCTCTCTACCCAGCATCACCGCTATACTGGGACGCTCCACCACTTGCTCCCCAGCCCTCACCTGCTGACCCGGTCAAACATATAGCTCTCTGAGCACCTTCTCCCCAACCCCCCCCTCTCTCTCTCCACCTTCCTCTGTTATGCACACTGCTTGTCGATCGGGTTTTTCTCTTATCTTCGATACCAGTGAGCTGGATTTGGCATGGCGATGAGGAGAGACCATCTGAGGGGTAATTGACCCCAGAGGAAGCTCCAATAGTGCTCTCTGAACTGCTACCACGTCAGGCAGGGTTGTGGCAGGGAGCCAAGCCTTCCTGGCGTGACACAGAGCCACGTCTGGCAAAGCAGGGGTTTAACAGAAAACCCAAGCCTTCCGGTGTGTGACACAGACCGGACCTCACAGGAGGCGAAGTACCTGAAGCGACCGTTGTAGCCACTTCCTAGAGCCTACTGAATCAGCGTAGCCTACTTCCCACACCTTCTTCTCCAGGATGTGGGGTATGTGGGCGTAGGGCACCTGGGTCTACCAAATGGCATATTGCGATGTAGTATAGGGGATGAATGTAGCGAGAGGAGGGTTGGAGGATCAAGGATAGAAAATAGATGAGCTGTAGGGAGTGAAGACGGACGACAGACCACAAGTGATTTTTTAGTAGTGGTTTAAGCCACAAGTTGGTGGAGCTGACCACCGATACTGGTGGCTGAACAGGAGGGGAACACATGTCACTACAGGTGAGTGAACCTGACGTGAACACACGTCACTGTAGACGAATGAACAGGAATACGAGTGAACATGAGATAGTGAACACAAGCGTCGATCAACAGGTGAGTGAAACCGAGTCATTTAACACGAATACCTAGTGAGTTAACATGAGTTAGTGAACACCAGCCATAGAACACGGTGCAGTGAACGCAAGCATCACTGTAATTCATAGAATGTGGGGACTGTGAATTCAGTAATCACTGAAGCACGCCAATTCCCTGATGTTAGTGGGGAAGAGTTGGAGTATGATTGAGACACCCCAGCCACAAAGGCTCTCTGGCTCTTTACACAAGGAGACTTATTCCACTGAAGGAACATATTACCTTATGAATATGACGGCGTGAACCTTTGACTTGATCTTTGTCAGATTGAACGCCAGGCCGTTATACCCTAAGGGCCCGTAATACCGTTTTGCTGATATGGATACCTCTCTTGGCTTGTCCAACTTCAGGCGCATGAACGCCACCGAAGAAGGTAAGTATGACTTCGGAACAGGTCTAGAAGGTACGCTTGAGCATGCCGATGGAGTCTTGGCGGCTGCTCACGGGCTTGGAAGAATATTATATACGTTTTGCCACTGTTTAGTACCTCTGTGAAAGACGTATTTTACTGCAACAGGTCCTCGAGTTGTTGTCTGGATTCAGGTAGGAGCATAACCCATGCGTTGGGACTGTCTGACGGTGTAAACCAAAAGAATAAGATCAAGACTGGCTTTTATTCCGAGGCAGTAAATGAGGGGGTCATGTATGTAACCTATGAGTTCTAAGGACAGTCGTTGCCTGTCATGCCCCCCCCCCCCCTTTTTTTTTTTTTTTGACATGAGCTCCACGGCCTTCCTTTCCCACCCTTCTCCAAGCGGGTCTTCTGCCCCGCCACGATTCTTGTGATTCATGTGCATGGTGCTTGGCTTCGCCTCATCTTCAGCGTCTGCATGGCATGATGTGTTGCTTGGCTACCTGCCTGACAGTGATGCCTTTATGTGTGCTAACTAAATGATATATGTGTTTATGTACGAATCGTTTTCCTCACGTCGCAACACTGCTTGTTCATCGCGACAATAATTAATGATAATTCATTTCAGGATATATATATATATATATATAT
>JAYMFT010411796.1:0-18199 GCA_038088735.1 Panulirus argus | reverse complement strand
TATATATATATATATATATATATATATATATATATATATATATATATATATATATATATATATATATATTTCATGCAATACAAGGGCTGAGTGACCTTTAAGTTGTACCGATGAAACAGTTCCTCAAAATGAAACATTGGTCAGAAAAGTTAAGCCGAATGCCCTCTGTCGATTATTTGTTATTGCCAGTTGTTAGTTTGGAGGGAGAGTGTAATGACATGCAGAAGCATTAACCCCCCCCCCCCTCACCACGACGGTACGATCCATAAGCTGAAGGATCGTACCGTCGTGCTCAGGGGCGGCGTACCATCGGTACAGGATGGGATCTCAGACGGTGGTTTTACTCTGCCAACAGGTACGTGTGGAGGTGAAGTTTGGTGAGCATGTTACCCTTGTGAGCATATGTCCCCCGCGTGAGCATGACATCAGAGGCCGGAGCATGATTACCTCCCCAGCAAGGTGAGCACGCGCGCGCAAACACACACACACACACACACACACACACACACACACACCTCACGAACACCCTGTGAGAAGCCACAATTCACTTGCTCAAAACAGCAGCAAAAAGGTCAAATGTGAAAAAAATCTTTATAATTACCCAAGAGCTCCTTATATGCTGTTAAATAACGGCATAAAGAGAAGTGCATTAGTGATGATGATGCAAATGACTGGCAGTGTAATATAACAGTGCCATTTTTACCTGTTTGTCTGTGTGATATGTGAGCTCCCACACTCACAGGTGTAACATTTTATTCCCAGGTGGGACGAGGGAGGTGGAGGGTAGACGGTGAGGGAGCTTGAGGATAGACAGTTAGGAAGATGGAAGGTAGACTGAGGGAAGATGGAGGGGAGAAAGATGGAAGGTAGACTGAGGGAAGATGGAGGGCAGAAAGTGAGGAATGCTGAAGAGTATACAGTGAAGGAGGTGGAAGGTAAATAGTGAGGGAAGTGGAGGCTAGGCAGGTGGAAGGTGGAGAGTAGACGATGAGGGATGTGGAGGGTAGATAGGAAGGAAAGTGGAGGATAGAGAACGAGCGAAGTGTAAGGTAGACAGAGAGGATGGTGGAGGGTAGACAGTGAGGGAGGGAGTACGGGAGACCTAATGGTTCGTGATGTGATTATCTGGTAGAGGACAATAGCAGTGTCCTTTGTGGTGGAGGCAGGCTATCAAAACAGAAGGCACCTCCCCACCCACCCACCCATCCACCACTCCCTTCGGCACAACAGCCAGCACGAGGAAAAGCCGAGAAGGAACACCATGAAGTTTGAAGAGGGTATACTGGCGTGGAAGTGCTGTAGGAAAGCGTGAAGAGGGAAAGGTACCTTGCCCTGACTGCTGCGGGGTTCTCCTGGGAAAAGCTTAAGTCTGAAACTTAAGAAAATATGTGCATACAAAAATTTTTAGAAAGTGAATTTAGTTTTTTTTTTTCATTCATGAAAGAGGTGTACATTTCTTTGTGGTAATACACATCACAGAAGTGTCTGCCAAGCCTTGATATGGTGGTATTGATAGTCTCTACATTGTTGACATCTCTTAGTAATTCTGTTCAATGTTCCACAGCTAGATGGGTGAAAAAGAAATAATGTGACCATGTTGCTGTTCCAACGCCTTCCTTTTAATTTCGTACTCTTATTTCTGGTTGTTGAATTCTCTCTCTCTCTCTCTCCCTCTCTCTCTCTCTCTCTCTCTCTGTTGTGAAGAAATGTTTGTGTGTGAGGGAGGGCGGAGGTTGGGTATGCACGATCACCCTGGTCATATACAATGGCTTTATTGCTGGATACCAAACAATGGAACTCGGAACTATTTATGCCCCAAGATTGTCGACGATTTCGTTGTGTTGTATTATATTATTAGAAGTTTTAGGTAACTTCTGTGATGTCAGTTACCTATAAATCACGGAGTGGGTGTGGCGCATGTTGAGCGTCTGGTATTGAGAAACCGTTCTGCAACAGCCCAGGTGTCGCTGTTGCCTCACTGACTCGCTCTTTGTTTACACACATCAGCTGCTTTCTCTGCTAGAATCAGCTGATGTGTCGTGGGGAGTTTTATACCCACACTGAAAACATGTTAGATCGCGTAGAGTGTTGTGCTGAATAGAGAGTTGTCCTTTGTAAAGGGTGGAAGTAGTTAGAAAGATACCTGTAGCAAACTAAACACTTTTCGTCAAAGATGGTGAAGGCGCGTCCCGCCCACAGTGATCTGCATGGTTGGAGAAACTTTGATGGCAATTAGATCACAAGTTGTCGAGGGGTGTAGTGGCCTGGGCTCTTAAAGCTGCCGCCTCTCACGGCTCCTTCCCTCCTGCATATGAGAGAGAGAGAGAGAGAGAGAGAGAATATTAGTATGAAGATAAATATATAGAAAATAAATAACCGAGTCTCCCGCTGAGCGAGTCATTACCATAGCCTGATGCCAAACACCTCAGACAAGATCATATCCTGCACAGTTAACTCCGGGACTAGTACACGATACTGAAGCTGAAGCATCAAGCGTCTTGGACGTACAGACCAGTGGGTGTGGAGCGGAGGGAAGGAAACAGGATCAAGGTCTTGGTAGTGAAGACACAGACGGGGTAAATTGCTGGACGGTATGAGGACACTTGCTGCCCACAGTACACCATCCCTACTGCTGTGCGCGTCGCGAGTAGATGCTGCAAATAGACACTGACATTAGTCCTTGAAAAAAAAAGCCCTCGTACTCGAGGGTCGTACCTTAGTGCTGGGGTGTCGTACCATCTTTCTGAAGGATCGCATTATCGTGGTTTTTATAAGTCGGACCGTCAAGCTCAGAGGAGTGTAAAAAATAGATGATAGTCGAGCCGTGGTGGTTGGTGGTTGTCACAGGAATCGGAAATTAATAATCCTCCGTTTTCTGAGGCTGTGACGAAATCCGATTATCTAGAGAAGTTTTGTCCTCCGTAACGCGCAGAGACAGAGTACTCAGGTATTCACTGGACTCTCCTGCTAATCCCAGACTTAAGCTGAACTAACTCGTAACAGTTCTTAATTTTCTCTGTTCTCGACCTTGGCTGGACCTTGGAAGCGGAGAAGGTGAGAGAGAGAGAGAGAGAGAGAGAGAGAGAGAGAGAAGAGGGGCACAGGAGACATGCACTTGCCCAGGGCTCGATAAAGCAAGCACTTGCAGAGCAGGACAGTGAGCTGACTTAACTGACTACGACGGCAGGAGGCTCCCCAGCCTCACCCTCACGGATGGGTTCATTCACATCTACCGAGTGGTTGGCCACACAGCCCGCCAGCCTCTCCTCCGGGCTCCTGCCGCCGCCACTCTCATATCTCACGGACAGATCAAATTGAAACCAGACCGTTTTTGAGATTGCCAATATTGGACACTTTAAACACAACGGCACGACCCCCAGAGCACGACGCTACCATCCCCCTGAGCACAACAGTACGACCTCCCTGATCACGAAGGTACGTAAGGCTCTCCTGAGACCGGCGGTACGACCCTGGGGTATAATAGTGGCGTGACAGGTTAGGTTATCATAACCAAGGGTCGTGCATTCGTGCTCATAGGGTCGTGCCGTCGTGCTCCAGTCGACCCTTCGTGTTCAAAAGGTTTAAGCTTTCGTGAGATAGTTCGTTCCTGTTCAACGCACTGTTCTACTAGTCGGAATATCACGCGTTCTGTTGTTTGTATGTACATATTTGTTGCATAGTCAAGATTATTTTTTCCTCATGAATTATTTGCCTGGAAAAGTTTTAATTTATTACAGAAAATTTAATACGTAGCATTTCCACCGGCATGCACCGCTGATAAGTGCCAAGGAGCGTGAAATTGCACTTCAAACCAATTTGATTTCCATCAGAAAGCTGGATGTGGGCGGGGAGGTCAGTGAGTAAGGAACTGCCCGCCGCATTTCTATGGTAGGGAGCGCTTAACGCGACCAGGGAAAAGCCGAAAGGGAATATTGAATTAGATATAGAATGGTTTAGGCAGAGCGTCGTCTGTAACTTTTCTATTTTTGTCGGTTGTAGGGAGCTGAGGATAATTATGAAAGTGACGTGAATGAACGAAGCTCATCTGGGTGTCAGTACAGCATTTATTATTACCTATAAGACGCCAAGGATATCTTAGACTTCATCCGGGTCTGATAGGTTGCCAGGTGTCGTCAGTCTTCTGTGGAAATTATCTATTTGTACAGTACTTGGGGAGGCAGTTGTGTGAAAAATAATGTCTCAGAATTCTAGTTAGTATAATCAGGATACCCACTAGTTAGACTCTGGTTTCCAAGTACAGACTAAATATTGTGCGGTCCAGTAGCACGTTAGCAATTGTAGGCATATTAGCGTGTGTGGTTTCTGGCAGCCAGCGCCGGTGGCGGGCAAATTATCTGATCTGCGAAATAAGTGACTAAAGAGAAGTGCGCATAAGGGATGTGCACTGCCCAACAAGATATTTTTTTCTTTCGTATAGTGATCATTTGCTCCGTCGGTTGAGGGGCGATTATGTTGAGTCGAATTTTGTTGTAGTTGGATCTGTGGCTCATGATATAAACTGTGTTGGTGGCTTTCGAGCGACCTTGATGGCGGGAAAGGCTCGTAAATGGGTTTGTTACTCAGAATCTAATGGCCCCTCTTTCTTCTCTACCTTCACATTGTCCATGCTCAGAGTTTTGAGAAGAATGTTAGACGAGAGTACATTTAATGTAGAATTGATTAGTAAAGTGTATCTCAAGTGGCGAGTCCTTGCAATTACATACAGATAGTATTGTAAATTAGACGCACAAAATTACAGAAATATTGGGAATTGGCATACTATGTGAATACCGTGGGTTTATTAGGCATTGATAATGTCAGTACATTATCATCAATAGCTAGTAATAATACACTTTAAGTCCCCATTAATCATGCAAGGAGTATATATTGGTGATCGTTTATTTCGCAGGCTCAAATACATTCGCTGCTAATCGCGCTAAATATCCGATGCATATTCGAGCAGCCAAAAAGAACAGCTTTATTGATTAAGGGTTCGCTGTAGATTTTGGAGAGTTAGCTGTATGTAGACGGTGGGGAAGAATGGGAAAGTGTAATTACTGGTGAAACTGCTTAGCACAGTGAAACTGCAACACTACTTGTATGTTATGAATAATACCATTGTATCTTATGGGGTCAATCATCCATCAGTGGACAGAGTTGTAATGAGACTAAGGTTGGGATATAAGTATTACTGGCAGATGAGTGGAGGGGCTGGTAGACTCTGTCAGCTTTGCCAAACACCTGATGGACATTATGTGCTGCATTGTGTAAACATACAACCATTTAGAAATATTGAAATGGTTAGTTTGAAGGAACAAATTTGTTGGATGCTAAATAATGGGGTTGTTAAAAGCATACTTGCACAGTATAAAAAAAAAATTGCACCTAGATTTTGATTTTGTTGATTTTTGGTTTTATTTATTTGTTGATTGATTGATGTACTTCATTTATTAATTGATTATTTTCTATAACCTTGATTTTTTATAATTTTCTTATATTCATTTGAGGAGGAGAGTAGTATACTACCTCGTCCTTTTGATGTACCTATCAATAGCTAACTAACTAACTCTATAGTCACCTGCATAATTTACATGAAGTGTGAAATTAATCGTCACATCAAGAGGCCGACGCTAATCAGAATTCTGAAAAATTCAATTGATTTATTGTTGTCAGTACTTACCAGCTTATTGCTATATGTGTAATATGGGAGCACATGATTTAAATCTAATTTGGATGAAATGGTTCGTCATATTTTACAGAGCACTCACATCCATCTGAGAACCCACTACACAGTCACTCACGGCCGCACTGTGCCAGAAATGGCACCTCATGCACACACGGCCAACCCGTTCCTGTAACGGCACATCCGACAACGGAATGTCGTTAACAAGAACCCGTGCCAAGCTTAGTACTGACTAACCTTTACACACATACACACGAGTACTGATAATGGATTTATTTGTAAGAACATATTATAGCGCACAGGGAATGCATAATATGGTTAAATGTAAGTCATTTTAAAGGTTTAGGTGTTAATGCCATAGTTCTGCTCGCAGTAATATTACTTAGACGAAGTATTGGTACTTATTGGGACATTTCTAAAGACAGGTCTTTCGCTTTTACAAAAATTCGTAAATACTTTCCCGTGTCTTTTCTTTTTCCGCTTCATAATTCTCTCTATATTTCAATTAAGGCCCGGCCTTGATGTGGACTTTTGTCTATGACTGGAGCCTTCAACATAAAAACAAAGAATACGTTGTATTGAAGTAAGGTTGATGTTCTTGAACTGCTGGCGTCATATTAGGGACTGAGGCACAAAA
This sequence comes from Panulirus argus, assembly GCA_038088735.1. Taxonomy (NCBI): domain Eukaryota; kingdom Metazoa; phylum Arthropoda; class Malacostraca; order Decapoda; family Palinuridae; genus Panulirus; species Panulirus argus. The sequence continues at coordinate 11,879 of JAYMFT010411796.1, read as the reverse complement.
AATAAGTTTAAGAACAAACACAGGCTATATCATACTCACTACTGCATTAGGTCTATATCATTTGGAACAGGAAGGAAAGTGACATGACAACGGCGAGTGTACCTGTTGGCACTCGCGTTGTCCGACTGTCAACAGGATGCTGCGTTGCTTGGGCTGTTTTTCTTTTATGTTGAAGGTTCCAGTCACGGACAAAAGTCCACATCAAGGCCGGGCCTTAATTGGAATATAGATAGAGTTGAGAAAGGGGGGAAAACAGACAGGGAAAGTATTTACAAATTTTTGAGAAAGTGAAAAACGTCTCTTGAAATGAGCCAGGTCATAGTTATTGGGAAAGACATGAGAAGGTAGAGAGTTCCAGACCTTTGGTCTTCACTGATCTCATTCACCTCATCCATATACACTAGAATTTTATTTCAAGTTTCTTATTCATGTGGACTCACATTGTCCAAATTTAATTTGTAGTAGTACAAGGTCCTGGAAGCATTGAGGAGTGTGTGGAAAGAAAGGTCAGTAACTGGGAGGGCAAAGATAGGCATGTTTGAAGGTATAGTATCCCGAATAGTGTTGTACAGGTGTAAGACAACCATACTTTAAAGGTTAAGAGTGTTCTGTATTCTGGCAGTTGAATTCCATGTTCAAATTTATATTCTCATAGAAATTGCATAGGTCTGTATAGTAACCACAGCTGTATCTCCTCTTTAAGTTGGTTTCATCCCTAACCATGCAGTGAAGCATGATCATTTTTTTTCCCCCCACATTAGCGAGGTAGCGTTCAAGAACAGATGACTTAGTCTTAGAGAAAAAGCTCCTCACTTGGCCCCCATCTCTGTTGCTTCTTTTGGAAAAGTAAAACTGGAAGGGAGGATTTCCAGCCCCTGCTCCCACCCTTTATTTGTCTTCTACGACATGCAGAGAATACATGGGCAGTATTCTTTCTCCCCATCTCCAGGGATAACAATTTCATACATAAAAATAAGATTTGTTTTTGATCAGTGTATCAGGTACTCTGACTCTGACTCTAGTGTTGGTTTATAACCATGTGTGTGGCAGCAGTCACATGCATTCCTCTTGTCGCTTGTGGAGAAGTTCATTGGTTTAGCCATGAATTTAGTTTTCACCAGCCAGATTATTGTGTGCAGTGATATGTTGAGTTTTTTAGTTTATACTGATGACATAAGTTTTATTTGCATTAGATTTTGTGTATTATACATATAGGTTAAATACCATATATGTACATTATGGAAAACCATAACTAAATTATCTTATGACTTATTGTTACATATCGACTGCAAATCTTTATATTAAAACACTATTAATTTTTAGATGTAGCTAAGCTATAAATTAGTTAGAAAAACAGACTGAAAAGGAGATATGCATCAACGCTGTTAACCTTGTGGCTTTATGTTTCAGATGTGAGTGATGAACTGACCATAACCGTTGTTCATGAGGCATTACCAAAGAAGAGAAGGAAACTCTCAAGTTTTGAAAATGGTTCAGCAATGTCACATATCTATACCAAACCAACAGCCACTCTTCATGGTGCAGCTAATATTTATAGTGCAAAAAATGATTCTGTAAGTCAATATATATCTAAGAAAATCAAAAGAAAAAGAGTGCCTGAAGCTAACAGTGATATATGTTTTTTAACAGATAAGAAAAAATTGACATTGGGTGGCAGTGTATCTGTAAATAACAATAACAACATTGCCTATGCAAATTGTGTCAAAAGTTTTGTGGCCTCCAAAGAGGACATACAGTATGATGTTGGGAGAACAGTAAAGAGAAAAACTCAAGTGTTAGAGGCAGATGTAAGAAACAGTAGTACTGAAGAAGAACTTAGTGATGATACTAGTAAGGAAAATCATGAACAAAATGCAGTAAATGAAGAGGAGGGGGAAGAGGATGATGAAGATGAAGAAGAGGAGGGTAATGAGGATGATGATGATCAGGAAGAAGGAGATGAAGAGGAGTTAGAAGATAGAGAGGAACCATCAGGAACAATAGAAAATGATGATGATGATGAGGTGGAAAAAGAAAATGATGAAGAATCTAGTGATGATGACTCAAGTAGTGATAGTGATGAAGAAGATGGCTCAGGTTCAGAACAAGATGAAGATGATGTAAAGAGTGAGACACAGTCTTTATCTGGAGTGGAACAAGAGCAGGAAAATAACAACGAGGAAGAAGATGATGATGATGAGGAGGAGGAGGAGGCAGTGTCAGGTATTTATTACAAAGTTCATCAACTTAGTGCCTAATATCTCTTACAGAACAAAACAATATGATTTTCGTTTGAATAGTATTTCAAGATTTTGTGTCAAAGTATTATGGGGTTAAACGATAGTGATGCTGAACAAGTGATTATTTTTATCAAGTTTTAAATCTGTTGAAACTGTAACCTCTAACCTCATTCTGTATGCAGTACATAGTTTGTTGTTTGATAGTTCTGGTGCCGTGAGGATTGTGCTCCTTTTAATAGCTATAGGAATGTTATGTAAAAGTTGGGCAGTGTAATGACATACTTTAGGCCTTTCTGTGTTTCTCTTTGACAGGGTAATCATGTTCAGGATCTTAGTTGTTTTGTTTTTTTGGTGACGGATGAATGATACTGTGGATTCTTGGAAAGATCCGTGAACTGGAGTAGAGCCTGAATTATGATCTTTGTTATTAGTTGTAGATGTGATGAAGAAGCCTGATTGGAGTTTTATTAGACAGAAAACTTGTTCCTCTTCAGATCTTGATCATTTTTCAAGGTCAAAACAAATCTTTAGTGCCCAGTCATACAAAAGAGAGGCCCAGTTTTTGAATATATCAGTGGGATCTCACCTCTTAGGGATTGTTATTCTTAAGTGGAAAGGAGGGGATGTTCTGCTGTCTTTTGTGTCACAAGTTACACTAATGCAATTATCCCTTCCATGTTTTTAACTATCAGATGTTAGCTGTTGAGCAGTGATGAATACTGTTTGATTTTTTCAGTATATTATTCTTTCTAGAATCCTGTATTTTAATCTGTGAAGACTTTTGAAATTTTTGAAAGGGTGAGGCATCCCTTCTTTTGGTTATACTCCCTCACTCTGTTCTCTCCTAATTAGCCATGACCTTTCTAAGACTGAAGTGATGAAATGTTTAGATTTGAATCGTCATTACATATTCTTGTTATACACCTCTTGGCTTTTGTTTAGTCACTGAAACCTTTATGATTCGGTGGAAGTTTTTTCTTTTAACTTCTTTTAGTAACCCACCTTCTGCTTTTTCCATTTTCTAACCTTTTTTAATCCCATCCTCATATGTGCGTATAATCTTTTATTCTTTAATAGGTCATTATATATTTCATACCTTCTCTAATACTGTTTTGGCTTCGTTCACAATACCATAATGAGAATTCAGTTTAAAAGCAACACCTTTATGAAATCTTTCTTACCATCCATTTGATTTTGCAGTTTTGTGATTCCTCTGTAACCGAAATGACATATGCCAACAGGTGAAGAACGTGACCTTCCATTTGAAAAACAGGAGTCATCTTTAAATAGAACTTCCCAAGATCAAACTTTGCAGCACAACACCAAGCCCCAAACTAATCCTTCTCAGCTGTCAGATATGCAAAACAAGGTCACCTCCAAAGTAGAACCAAGTGAACAAATTCAGCTCCAGACTGGTATGTGCCCCCCCCCCCCCCTTTTTTTTTTTTTTTTTTTTTTTTTTTTTTTTCCCAAAATAAAAATAACATGCCCCAATCAAGGCCATCACAGGTAAAAGGAAAAACTTAATGAGAAAGAAAATAGAAGTTAATCAGAATGGTAACATAATAAGTTTACCGATCTTTTTTTTATTTGTTCTTCCTATTCATCAGAGGGAAAACTTGATAATGCAGATAACTAGAAAATTCATTTTTACTGTTATTACTACTACCGCTTTTGGTACTCCCCTTATTAAAACTGCGATTGATATTACTGGTATTATTTATTCAGTACACTATTGCTTCTCCTTTAGAGGAGCATTGGCTCTTTTGCATGCATCCACTCTCTAGCTGTCATGTTTAATGTACCAATACCATTGGCTCTTGCATGCATCCACTCTCTAGCCGTCATGTTTAATGTACCAATACCAGAGCCTGACATCCATAACCTATGCACTATTTCATGATTTATCTTAATCACTTTACATGCCCTTGTTTAGCCCATTGACTGCACACCTCTAACCCTCCACAATATTCAGTCCCTGATAACCCAAAGCCTGTTTCACTCCATCCATCCTTTTCCTTTCTCTCCTCCATCCTCCATCCACTTTTGACACTTAAATCTAGTCATTTTTTCTTTATTCATCCTTTCCATAGTTTTTAACCATTTCAGCATTGCTCTCATATCTCCTTACTTGACAGAGTTGAATTGAAAGTGGTCAGACTTTTAAACTCTCCCAAACTAACCTCAAAACTTAACCCTCTTGCCCTATGTTGCAATATTGGTTCACTTCCTCTCATCTGTGGGTGTTTCTCTCTCTCTCTCTCTCTCTCTCTCTCTCTCTAGAGAGAGAGAGAGAGAAAGCTGTCTGCTCGAGTGCCCCCACCACTAACTAGGCCACACAGTACTCAGCAAGCTAATGCATCACATGATTAATGTGTGGCTGTTAGCAACTTAGGGGTGGGCTGTCTTGGTAACTGTTTCTTTCCCAACACCTTGAAGCTTTGGAACTCCAAGAGTGCCTTCTCATGTCTTTCCCAATAACTATGAGCTGCCACATTTTAAAAGACAGGTTTCTCACTTCCTCCAAAATTCATAAATAATTTCCCTTTTCTTTTCTTTTTCCCTTTCATAATCCTCTCAATATTTCAATTAAGGTCTGGCCTTGATGTCCATGACTTGAGCTTCCAATGTTAAAGAAAAGCCTGCCTAGGTCCCTCAGTCATACTATGCATGCTATCACACCTCTCTCTTACACTGTCATTTTTTTTTATGATCAACCCATCTCTCCACAAAATGTCTTTGGGCATTTCTTTTGCAAAACATCCACTTTCATCCATTCTTTTGCATTTAGGGCCCAAGATTTACATTAGTGTAACGCTACTGGGTCTACTTAACCTTCAAACATGACACTTTTTGCTCTAATAGAAACAAACCTCTCCTCCCAAACACTCCTTGCTGTATACGGGACCATATCTCCCCCATTCCCACCCTATGACTCACTTTAGCCTCAGTGGTTCCACCTGCTGCCAATTCCTCTCCCAGGAACCTAAAGCACTTTATGTCATGCATGTCCTCCCCATTCAAATTTTTTCACAAACCATCATGTCTCAGTCCTCTGCTGCATTCTATTACCATACTTTTGTTCACATTCAGTCCCACTTTCTCTTTTCACACACCCCCGAACTCTGTCACCAGCTTGCCTTTAACCATTTCCCAGTGCCACCTTGCCCCACAAGAAACAGCATCACCACCCCCTGCAACAGCAAGGTAGTGCCAGGAAACATACAGAGTAAGGCCACATCTGCTCTCATCCATTTTCTAGCTGTCATGTGTAATGCACCGAAACCACAGCTCCCTGTCCACATTCATGCCCCACAGACCTTTCCATGGTTTACCCAAGACATTTCACATTCCCTGGTTCAGTCCACTGACAGCATGTCGACCCCAGTATACCACATTGTTCCAATTTACTCTATTCTGTGCATACCTTTCACCCTTCTGCATGTTCAGGCCCTGATTGCTCAAAGCCTTTTTCACTCCATCCTTCCTCTTCCAATTTGATCTCCCACTTCTTATTCCCTCCACCTCTGACACATATATCCTCTTGGTCGACCTTTCCTCTCTCTCATTCTGTCCCTATGCCCAAACCATTTTAACACAACCTCTTCTCTCTCAACCACACTTTTTATTACCACACAGCTCTCTTACCTTTTCATTACTTAAATGATCAAACCACCTCACATCACATATTGTCCTCAATTATTTCATTTTTCAACACACCCACCTTCTACCGCACAACCCTATCTATCGCCCATGCCTCACAGCCATATATTATTGTTGGAGCCACTATTCCTTCAGACATACCCATTTATGCTCTCCGAGATGATGTTCTCTCTTTCCACACATTTTTCATTGCTCCCAGATCCTTCATCCCCTCCCACATTCTGTGACTCACTTCTGTTTCCATGGTTCTATTTGCTGCTAAGTCCACTCCCAGATATCTAAAACACTTCACTTCCTCCAATTTTTCTCCATTCAAACTTACATCCCAACTATCTTGCCTCCCAACCCTGCTGAACCTAATAACGTTGCTTTTATTCACATTTACTCTCAGCTTTTTCCTTTTCATACACTCCTCCAGTAAATTAATGTAATGTTTTCTTTTTTTATTTCATACCTGCTTGCCATTTCCTGCTTTAGGGAGGTACCATCTGGAACAGACAGAGAAATAACATTACTTGCTCTCATCCATTTTGTGAAAGTAACATAAAAGTACTGATATTGCATTGCTTAATGAAATTGTTCTACTTATTCCTCCTCTCTTTCTCTTTTTGTAATAAAGAAGCTGGTGAATCTGTGTCACCTCAAGTTGCTGAGGCCATGCTGATGCAGAGCCCCTTGGCCACTTCCCTGCTGCAGTCATTCCTTGCAACATCACTTTGGTTTGGCTCACCTGAAACATCAAAAAAGAAAAAGTCAAGTAGTCAGACTAAACAGAAACAACAACATCAGGTAAAAGATTCAGTTATTATTTCTGCTTTCATTAAGTTTCCATGAAAAATTGCCATGATTCACCAGATGCAATGGAGGTCTGTGGGGTTACTTTTGGTTGTTGGCTTACTGCTAGCTTCTAGGCTTGCTTCCGAGTTAATTTTTTCCAGCATTCTTTGTTTTTATAAACTGCACTTTGCTGTACTTCTGTAGATGAAATACATGTTTCCAAGTACAGAAAAAATGGTAGGATTAGAATCCAGTGAGAGAGAGGATGTGGGTCTGTTAGGTAAAGTTGGATGACACTTTTTAATGCTATCAAGCAAATCCCTTCAGCTACCCCAGCTGTTGATACATGGTACCTTGTGATGCAACTCTCCCTCTCTCTCTCTCTCTCTCTCTCTCTCTCTCTCTCTCTTTTTTTTTTTTTTTTTTTTTTTTTTGAGGAAAGTTTCAGAATTTTTTGAAAAGAAGTACTAATGTTATCATTAAACTAGGATAGTACTTATAGTCATCATGTGCTCATTCATGTACACCATTAAAATTTGTTTGATTTATGGCCAATATGCTTTCACAGGATATGCATACATTAGTATCTGAGTGCTGAATAGTGTCATATGAGTGTAGTGGTTAGCTGTGAGAAACTGTCACACTTGGCAGCTAATCCAAAACCTCATTTACATGCATTTATATGAAAACATGTCCTCAGATTTGATTACTGTTATATAAAACACTACATTTGTTTTGTGCTGCATTCAAACATAAGACTATGTTGATCAGATTTTCATGGTGTGTTTGAAAGATAATGTGTAAATTAAGCTTTTGCAAAAAGTCCAACTTTATATAAAGGAAAAGACACTCTCAAACCACCTCCTTTTAAGAAGCCCCTTAATCTAAGTCTTAGTTCTCCTGTACAGAAGATTGAAAAGGTCTCACCTGTAATAGGTTTTTGATCCCTAGGAAGAGGTCCAGACAATGCCTCAGTAGGAAAAAGGGTAAATGACAAACAGCAAGTGTTCAAAGACTGTGAGGTGTGACCTAAAGATATGTATGGGACTTGATGCAAAGTGGGTTCACTGGACACACCTTAGATTTGTGGATGACAGAAAGAGCATCCTTTACCATAGACAGAAAAGTTACTCTAAAGTGTAGCAGATTGTTTGTCTTTGTTTTGACAGCTGCATGGAAAAAGGGTTCAGTAGCCTCCTCAGCAGAAGATGCATCTAAAGTTTTAAACACAGGGACTTGCATCAAACAATGGTCAGACAAGGAAAAAATTATTGGGCACCTGTTCTTCTTTTGCTCTCGACTCAAATGATGGGCTCTAAATGGATTTACTCTTATCATAAATAGGCAAAAACTGAAGCAGTAGTCTAGCTCATAAGGCTAGCTGACAGCTGTAAAAGCCAAAATCAATTACTGACATACCATGCACCTTTCAGGAATGAAACCTTCAGAGGGTGTGTAGCTGCCAGGGTAAAATACTATTGCTTTAAGGTGCCCTGAATTAAACACAAAGAATATATGGGTTAAGTGAGCTGACCAATATTGATTTTGTAAATTTGGTGGTAATGCATAAGTCTACCAGAGTAAGACCATCTGTAACCAGCATATGGCATGGTTCAAAGCCTCTATCCCGTCATGAAAATATGAAATAAAAGTTGCCTATAACAAATGGTATATGGGAGATCAGGGATGAAATAGACAGGCAGATTTGGAGAGTGTATATGCAAAATATAAGTGCATATTAAAGGGTTTGGTAAAGACTTCAATGAAATGTCTTTGTTTTCATTGTATGAACGAATATATTTCTCTTTAATTTTCCTCTGCAAACACTGCACAAAACTTGCCCTCTGCTAATAGCCTGTTAAGGATGGGGCGCTAAAGGCTAAGAAATTGCATTATAGTTCACAGTTATGGAGATGCTATTGCCATGGTCACCCCCTTGAGGGAGTTCCAGAAGGGAACAGGCATCAGAGATATAGATAGATATATTATAGATGAATGTGCAGAGAAGATTTGCTGATTTTGTAATTCATGGATATGGTGGACAGTCTGAAGAGTTATAGATTTTAGGTAGATCTGCTTTGTGTCTTTCCTTGCTATGATCAACGAACTCACCTCTTTATTTCCTACATAATTTTTGTTTCTATACATGAGCTATCTTTCAGATTTCATGACAGCTTTTGAACAGATTTAAATTGTCATGTCTATCCTATAATTTTACATGCATTCATTATCTGCATACATGACTGTGGAATTCAACTGTCACTCTGGCAGAACTTGTCCCACTGTAATGTCATATTTTCATCTCAGTGCATTTCTTAGTTCTCCTTTTTATCTGAGGTGTAAGAGTATTGTTTACTATTCACTTACCAGGTTCCTGATGATGTGACAAGTGAAACATTGGCAGTGACTGCAGCTTCAACAAAAGACAAAAAAAAGCGCCAAGAGCTTAAAAATACTGGTCAGAGTTATGTAAACACCAAAGGAAAATTGGTTGATGCAAAACGAGTATGGCCACAAGATTGTAGCAGGTTTGTACATACAGTACTTCATTTAAGTTAATATTGTTACCCTGTATTACTTATTTATTCATATGAGGAAGTAGCTTTATACACTTATCCTTGCATTTTTATCACATAGGGTTTTGAAGGTTTCAGTGCAGCTTTCATTTACTCCCTCATTGCAACACTTGTTCCATGTGTCTTACAACCCTGTTGTTCAAGAAATACTTCTTTGTTTCTCTCCCAACAGTTTTTCAGTTTCACTAGTTGTGCCTTCTTGCCCTGAAGTTTATTTTGACTTTAGAAGAATTGTTTTTTATAAGTATTTGGCTATTAAGAAATTCTTATATAGTTCTATTGTTTTCACAGGCTTCCCTCGTCTCCCCGCTCATTTCACTCAAATTTGGTACCATAATTGTTGTATTCTTTTAGATCATTTTCAGCAGTTCCATGCTGCTTCTAAAGTAAGGAGACTAAATTTTTGTGGTATATCTCAGCTTAAGTTGAATGTGTCGTGTTTGTATACCTTAAGATCTCACTCCGTTTATATGAAGGCAGTTTTGATTGTTATTATTTTCTTTCTTCATAATCCTCTTCACATAATGCTTTTGTGACAGGCATTTTTATAACTTTTAAGTCCCTTTCATGGTATGTATCTTGTTATTTGTATACCCCAATAATCAGTTTGTAGTTTGCTTTTCCATTAAAAGGTAGCCAATATCAGGTAACAGTCTTTACAAGAGCGATGGCCATAATCATAAGATGATTCAACTTGCCAAGCCTCTATTTAGATATCCACCTGATTTATTTATTACTAGCAGTTTGTAGAAGTCTCTGCTTTTGTCATGAAGGCATAGGGAAAATTGAAACCTCTTCAGTACCCTTGCAATCACTATTGTAGGCACATATCCATTGACTTCTCAGGTCAGTGACCCCATAGATAATATGAGGATTTTTGGATAACTAAAGTGATGAGAAGAAATACTCTCTTGCCCCTAGATTTCCTTCTGTAGAGTTACCACAGCACCCAGAAAGCAGTCACATCCACTGGGCAGAACCATAGGTCAAGTGTGATGATTTTGTGTATATGTTTATGTAAGGTGAATGCAGGATGATAGATGAGTAAGTGTTCAATGTTTTGCATTGGAAATTTCATCTTGGGGATGGTAGGTCTTTTGATATGTTAAATCTCTGTTTGTAATGTTGGGACAGTCATTATTCTTCATGTTTTCTGCTGAAATGGTATTGACATAGGGAGAGAATGAGTAAGGAAAGGTTGGCAAAGAGGGTATATGTGTCAGAAGTGGAGGAAACAAGGGGAATGGGGAAACCAAATTGGAGATGGAAAGATGGAGTGAAAAAAGATTTTGAGCGATTAGGGCCTGAACATTCAGGAGGGTGAAAGGCATGCATTGGATGGAGTGAACTGGAGTGGTGTGGTGTTCAGGGGTCGATGTGCTGTCAAAGGACTGTACTAAAGCTCTTGAAGTGTCTACAGTAAACCATGAAAAGGTTTGTGGGACCTGGTAGTGGACAGTGAGCTGTAATTTCGGTGCCATTACACATGACAGCAAGAGAATGGATGTGAGCAAATGCAGCATTTCTTTGCCTGTTCCTTGCACTACCTCACTTATGTTGGAAATGGTGATGAAATATGAAAAAGAAAATTACTGTCATTTTGCACATAAAGCAGCCAAGGGAAACCATGGAAAGGTCTGAGGATCCTGTTTGTGGACAGGAGGTTGTGGTTTTAGTTCATTGCACATGACAGTTAGAGGGTGGATGTGACCAATGAAGCCTTTTCTTTTTCTATTCCTGGTGCTACCTCAGTAATGCAAGAAATGGTGCAGATGTATAAAAAAATGAAAGGCAAGATTTTGCATTTTGTTTGGTGCTTTAATTTCCCGAATTAAAGGTTCAGTGGAGTTACTTTCATATGTATATGCACATGTTTATACATTTATGAGCATAATAAACATAGACATGGGATTATATCTAGATGTCTTTTATCAATCATCAACACTTTATCAGGTGTCCTTTGAAATGTAACGCCCGCATCAGCGAGGAAGAACGTCAGAAGATTTTTGCTGAGTACTGGGGGTTAGCAGATTACAACCTCCAGAGGGAATACTTAGCAGCACACATGCAGCGTGAGGAGAAGCTGGGACCAAGTGGTCTCCTTCGCACTGTTGTACTATATTTCCTTACACGTGGTAATAACACCAAGTTGCAGGTCAGTGCTGAACTTTTGTTACATCAGATGTTTCTTAATTCCTTGTTTTTCATGTTTTTCATTCAGCCTTATATTCCAAATGTAGGTTCTAGCTTGCATGCACTTTTCACACCATTTATCAATTGCATATTTTTTTATGTTAGCTAAGGTGGCATGGACAACTGAGGCCCTGATTGAGGCCATCTCATTAATCTGTTTCCTGGCGCTACCTCGTTAACGTGGGAAATGGCAATCAAGTATAAAAAGAAAAATAATAATATAATAATGATACATTCTCTCTCTCTCTCTCTCTCTCTCTCTCTCTCTCTCTCTCTCTCTCATACATATTCACCATTTCCCATGTTAGCAAGGTAGCATTAAGAACAGAGGACTGACCCTTTAGAGGAAAAATTCCTCACTTGGCCCCCTTCTCTGTTCCTTCTTTTGGAAAAATGAAAACAGGAGGGGAGGATTTCCAGCCCCCCGCTC
>JAYMFT010411785.1:0-18202 GCA_038088735.1 Panulirus argus | reverse complement strand
ACATGTATATGGAAAAAGTAATAAGATCAGCAGATTACATGATGTAATTGCTAGATTAAGGCTAGGCTATAGGTACTGCTTGAGAGGGAGAGACCTTTAAACCACTATGCCGAAGGGATTTAAACGCGGCGTTCCCCGGGCATTTAAACTCCTCGCGTCTTAACATATTTATCTCTCTCTTTTAGTACGCAGCCAGTGCTATACTCCGTAAAGCGTTCAAGGTAACTTTACTGACACGATCAAATTATGGTGGAGACGACTTGATGTCAACTTCCGTTTGTTGAAATATCTACACAGTGGAAGCCGGATTATGCAAACGTTGTTAGCTTCAGTGTTTAAAGCGCCGTCCGCTGGATTATTTAAATGCTGTCGAGTGGAATACTGGAGCATTGTTGGCTGCAGGATTTAAAAGTTGCTGGCGAGGGTATTGGGACGTTATTGTTGGAAATGGCTGAATTGGCAAGGTTTTGTGTGTGTGTGTGTGTGTGTGTGTGTGCGTGTGTTTAGATATATTTATTTCTTTTCTAGTTTTGTCTAAGAACCTGTTTTTAGAAGTGGGTTCAAAATCCCCGTAAGTGAGTTAATTAACATTATCAAACATTCCCTCTAGTACAAAATCCTTTTGAACATTAGTCGTATGAGACAGACAGTGTTTATATTACGTACACTGTCGATAGTTAAGGCACTTTGGACAACGCTGAAGTAACATACGCATACAGGGGACTGGAGAGCGGCAGAATACTGTCTTACTGACATCGATCAAACGTGACAGTAGATAATTTTTTTCTTCAGTTTTCTTACTTTGAACGAGAATTAAGGTTCATAATCATTGCTTATCTTCTCGTATATCCAGTACTGAGAGAATGAATTTTCCCGTATTTACGATGGAGTAGTCGCAAGTGGACAGATTTGGATTATTTTGTTTTTTTTTCAAAGTAAAACACTCCACTTCCTCCCGCTTCTCTTCACTCTCCAACCAGCACCTCTCCCTCTCTCTTGACTACTAAGCTTAATAGTATTACTTTTATTACTCTCTTAACTTTCTCCTCTCCAAAAGGCTTCCTCCTGAGCAAGGCAGTGAGACCCACTGTGGGGGTCTGTGGGGAAACTGGGTATCACATCCGTGTTATTCGTGTGGAGAAAATCATCCCAAATACAAGATAGACAGAGAGAGAGACTTCCTGGAAATCGGAGACCCAAGGAGGAGACCACGGCGCCTGACATCCCAGAGTGTAAAAAAAAGATGTGCCCTTGTCTCTCTCTCTCTCTCTCTCAGTAGCTGAGCCAGACACGTGGGAGGATATTACCTGGGGGACTGAGGGAAGGGGAGACAGGCCGCCACAACGCGTCCTTGCCACGAGGCCCAAGACCATCATCTCCCGGACAATGGCTGGGTCCCGACGAAGGACAACCCCTCCCCCCCTCCCGCCCCACACAGAACAAGGCCCCCTCCCCTCCCCCCCCCTCCATTGTCCCCAGTAGTTCCAGCATCTTCAATATTTTTAATTCCCGAATTCACGTTGATATTTTTTTTTTCCTCCTTTCTGTCTGGTCTATTCATAACAACGCCACCCGTATGGGGACGTATAATAGCACTCGAGATCCGCGTCCTTGTCTGCGTGTGTGTGTGTGTGTATAGAGGAGGTCTCCTGAAACACCCTGAGGTTCCTACTACAGTATAGTTATAGCAGTCATGACTTTCAGTGAGGAGAATTCATCTCGGATTTCTCCTCCGCCACAACTAAGGAACGTTGCAGTAACCTCATTTTTTTTTTTATCCCCCTTTTAAATCAAAATGATCTTTTACTTTTAATCCTCTTGAGTACAAATGGTGCCATCCATAGATGCGACGGTAGGATTGGTGGTCTCAGCCCTTAAGGGGCAGATTAAACTCTGGCCATTACAACCCAAGGATCGTGCACTCGTGCTTCAGGGTCGTGGAACTTAAGCAAACAATATTATTGCAAATGTGTGTGTGTGTATATACACAAAAGAGAAAGAGCACTGGTATATTCGCAAGCTTTAAGAGGCGAAGCAACACGAGTGTAAAACAACTTTCTCCCGATAACACACAAAGCGTAATCACACACAAACACACACACACACATTCGCACGCATTATATGCATATGTTATTTTCATCTGAAGCCCTCAGGAGCAGAGCAGAGGGTTTACTTACAACAACCTGCTGTTGAATATTCATGACCACTTCACTGTCGGGAGGTGACACCCCCCCCCCCTCCCCCACCTCTCTCTCTCTCTCTCTCCTGACTCACCAAGTTGTTTCCATCCGCACGCCCCAGGCCGTACCGGCCATATCCTTTGAAGAAGCGAAGATCATAATGATTTCCATAAGTTGAATCAATACCACGTATTCCGTAGACTCGCGTGACCGACGGGTATTATTCCGAAATAAAGTGAATCGAAGATGATGTAGTAGATGTCAGTGGTACTTGTAAATGAAGAGCTTCGGTGTCATATACTGCGCTGTCAGTGTCTCTTGGACTGTGTTCTCTTGGCGAGTAATCGACACCGTTATCGCGGTTTTATAAGGCATGGCTTTTTCGTTCGTAGAATTCTATCAGACTCGTGAATCGTCAGGCTTCCACCGTCGGCTCTTGGACATCAACAACCTGAAAATGATACTTCATGAAGACATAGTCCACAGTAATAATATTTTCTTCCCTTCTTTCTTAACCCTTATGGTTTACAGTAAACAATAGTGGTATCCTTTTTCTTTCTTCACCCTTCATGGTTTACGATATCTTTTCTCCGACAGTGTGATCCGACACTGAGGGACATTTTCAACTGGTCCTCATATTTTTTTATTGTTGCTTGAGGGGGTATTGCCTCAGCGGATAATGTCGCAAAACCACTCATCTCTCTTCCGTTGTTTACTGTCCTGCTCTCGGAAATGATATTGAAAATACCCGTAATACATTTCTGACCCGTAACTCCAGTTTTATGTAGCTGTCATATTTTTTCCCCGAGACATAATCTATCCATACCATTATTACTTCTTTTACGATCATATATTTTTTTTCCTCCCCTCCGTTAATATGATCGTGAAACTCCCTGTTACTCGGGGATAATCAGAAGGTTTATGGCCTGACAAAGGCAGCAAGAAAGGACGTCTGTAAAAGCACACTGTATTTTTCATTTAAGAACTCCCTTTTTTTGGGGGGGCAAGGGTGTAGGACTGCTTGCAAAGCCCCTCGCAGCGGTATCACTGTCATGGCTCGTGCCTTGTGCAGTTCCTTTCAGATGGAGGATTAAGCAGATGTCGGACTAAGGCCCAGAGCTTAGTGAGCAGGGCGGAGGCTGGTAGGCACAGTCATCTACAAGTAGTTAGTCACCTAGAGCTGGTCTGTGTGTGTGTGTGTGGAGAGGGAGACCAAAGTGGTGAACTCATGTCTTGAGTGACGGTTCCGTGGAGGAGGTTCCTCCAGATCGATTTGGGAGTAGTCGAAAAGCTCATTGGAATATTAGGAGGGTCTACTTTGAGTCCACGCTCAGAAAATCTGTACATTTTTCATGATTACCCCAAAACCAATTACTGTGAAAGACTTAATGTGTTCCCCAGGACCTCTCTAAAGCGCCCCTGCAGCCCGAGGCTGCGCTGCTTCCAGAAGCAGGGAAATGCAGACTCCTTTGACGAGAGTCTCTACTTCCAGTGACGCGGCTTCACCAGAGGTAACTTTTCACTTGCTCTGAGGCCTCGAGCAGAGGCACGGGTCCGTTAACACCCTTGGAAAATGTATACATGCAAGAGTACATAATCACAAACTTAGGCCATATAATCAGAAGGGTATATCCTCCCAACCTTCATCACTGTACCATATCTCCAAGCGCGTCGGGCCTTGGAACTTTGCGTCCCCTGGAACTTTGCGACCCTCCCCTCATGTAAGTTCATGCGATGATTCCCTCAACTCCAGAGCAGTAGGACTCTTGTTCCTCGACGAGATCATCCAAACTTCAAAAAACGTTCTCAGTCGAGGTATCAGGTTGTAACGGAGTTTATGTCGTGTTTTATCACCCGATCTGATAACTTGGGTTCTTATATACACACACACATATATATATATATATATATATATATATATATTCCCAGCGACAGGCCCAGAGGCTGTCGGAAGGGAAGAAGAAATGGCGTTTTTTGAAGAGAGAGAGAGAGAGAAAGAGAGAGAGAGGAGGGAGAGAGAGAGAGAGAGAGAGAGAGCGTCCGCCGTCGCCTCCAGTACCAGTAATAAAATTGGAATTACGAGCCAACGTGAACGGCATCACTGTCGCTCGGGAGGAGGATCCAACGCTCCACCACACAAGTCTTACGATCCCCTTCAGTAGACTTCTTCTTCTTCTTCTTCTTCTTCTTCCTTTCCTCCTCCTCCTCCTCCTGCTACTCCTCCTCCTCCTTCTCCCTTTCCTCCTCCTCCTCCTCCTCCTCTTCTTCTTCTTCTTCTTCTTCTTCTTCTTCTTCTTCTTCTTCTTCTTCATCATCGTCCTTTTGAGCGATCGTCCAACGCTATACGGTTTTCAGCTTACCGATCTGTTTTGGTTTCACTGCTATCAAGTCTTATGTCAGCCTGTACCTCCTGCCCCCATTACCGTCGTTAAATCGCTCACTCTGAAACTACCAAATTAGCCTAATACTCCATCGCCAGTCTTCCAGTCAGTATTTTCTTGCTTTCGTACAATCGCATGTCATCGTTTTGGGCGATAGGAAGTTTGGATATATATTTTACGCTGACTGTTACGTTGAACTTTGACTTTTTTTTATACATCATAATCACACTACACATCCCAGGCTTGTGACAGATAATGGCAACTGACATTTATTAAATTAGTAGGTAAAAACCCGATTTATTTTCACTTCAGAATGATTACTGTTGGATGTGTCTGTCCTGCATTGTGGTATGTATTCTATAACTCATAATGCCTATGGTCTGGGCTATATCTATAATAAGTGATCCAGTATGTATATTGCAGTCGTATACATATATTGTATTTTTTGTACGTATACAATCTCCTACACATAGAGATGTAGTTGGAGCAAAAGCCAATCAGCATTTTGATGGGATTAGATAGAGAGGAAAGAGTATGACATGAGTTGGGGTGAGGAGCAGGTAAACTTTGAAATATGCTTTGCATAAAGTAGGTTAGAATCCAGTAAAATTCTGCAGGTTAATCAAGAATGAATTTTCAGTTTAAGTGCAGTTAGTCAGGCTAAGAGATTCAAATGCAAGAGTTGTTGAAGACGTGAATATCTGTAAAGTACATACATATGTAAGAAGAAGAAGAAGAAGAAGGAATGAAAGAGACGCTATATCCCACAGCGGCAGTGAGATGGAATGAGAAAGAGGTCTTGGAAAGCATTTACACTGTTCATGTAAAGCAAAGGGATCCAATGCAGTCTGAACGCTGTGCAGAAGCAACTGGAAACGTTGCTCAAGAAATCATTCAAAGAAGGGTGTGACGACAGTGGACTGGAAAAGGGGCAAATGTCGTGCCAATCTTCAAGAAAGAAGGTGTGGAAGTTGCCCTAAATTAAAATCCATTTTTTTTAACGGGTGTAGTCTGTTAAACGCTTTGAGAATTACTTGGGGAGGAAGGAGACTATGTTTGGTTACCTTATTTTAAAAAAAAGGTAACGCTTGTCTTAGGTCTCCATGACTCTTTGTCAAGTCCTCCGTGGAGTCATCTGTTAACATTACCTGACCCAGGCAGCAACACAAGGCAGCCAACAAGCCAACGCGACATATCTGACAGCCGCCATCGTCAGGGACAGGCCCTGACCACCGTCTCTTGACAGCTGTCCTGTGCCATCGCTGCTGTCATTGTCAAACACACGTCGCCAGTGTTCACCATCCGTTTTCGTTCGCTGTTCACTCTCCTCGACTATTTCATTATCATCTGGTATTCACTATCGCTAACCACTTTCATTTACTAATCACAGTCGTCCATTATCATTTAAGTATTCCCCGTCATTTACGATTTACGGTCATATACTATGCGTCACCGTTAAATCACTTACCAAGCACCGGTGTCCTCTGTATTCACTATCATTCGCAACTCACGATCATTCATCACTCACTCTCATTTACCATTCACTATCACTCACCACCAACAGTCAATTGCTATTCGGTATTTGTCTGTGTATGTTGGCTTCTGTAATCCAATATCATTTGCCTTGAAAGATCGCATACAACGAAACAAGATTTCACCATCAAACAGCGCTCACTGCCGTTCGCTGTACAATGAATAGCAAGTCATTTTACTACGAACCAAATCTCACTATCTTTCCCCACCCCAGTGACCCAAGGCATCAGTCATGTTCCCAGGCGACCTCTTCTGACCTGCATTTGTCCTTCCCCTCACCTCATGGAAAAGACATTTCAAGCGATACTCCAGCAAGTTTTCAAAAGGCCGGCATGAGATGTAAAAGGTGAGGTGACGAGTTCGCGTCTAGTTCCAGGCAGCCTCACAAGTGTTTCCAGGAAGCCTAGGTAGTGTCCAGGGAACGAACACTGGGTGGGTGTATGAACTCTTTGAGGAGGAGGGAGAAGGAGGAGGAGGAAGAGGAGGAAAGAAAGAGAGAGAGAGAGAGAGAGAGAGAGTGAGAGAGAGAAGGGTTCAACAGCACGATCTTTCATCACAGGTCCACACTCTAAACAGCACCACACAGTAAACAGCCACACCAGAACTGCACGTCAGCTGACCTCCAGCCAATTTGCTCCCGTCCGCCCGTGTTCCCAACTGTCACAACTTCAGCCATAATATAAAAACGGCTTCACACCATATTTTCCCAAACTTTGATGCCATCATTTTTCACAAAACGCGGGAGGATAAAAAAAAAAAAAAGAGAGAAAAAAATCAGGGTAAAGTCTCGTGTACCTGATAAAAACAACTGCTGAAATTGCTTGAATAATGAGTAAAAACTCGAGGGACAGGAGGTCGGGCGATGGCCGGGAAAGCCGAGGTTTTCCCATAGCGTTAGCGCCGGCTCGCGTACTAGAGATTTCTCCTCCTGACGCGACTCTCTCTCTCTCTCTCTCTTCACTCTATGACACGGAATTAACTCGATCCCCCCTTTCCCTCCTCCCCATACCCCCTCCCCCCCGCGTCCTATGGCTTCTTGATCTTGTTTACATCATCCATAAGATTGGATGTCCTGCCAGGCGGCGTGGGTAAAGAGGTGTGTGTGTGGCTTGCGGGTTTAAAGCAAGCGCTGTTACTATCAGTTGCCCAGACCGGAGTCCATAGAGGAGTTAGGGAGTCCGATTATGAGGCATAATTTTTTTTTTCCATGATTATGACACAGGGATTTGGATTCGCTACATGCCCTTTTGCCGGACATGCATAATTCCCTCTTCGACAATAAAATGAACAGAACGGAAGCCATGTAAACGAAATATCTTAACTACATGTTATCATCACAACGCTCACTCCCTCAGAAATGACTCTCTCCCACGCTGTGATAACCATTTCCCTTCCTCCTATCCCAAGTCGTTGACCCCCAAAACCATCTATCCCCTAGTCCTCCACCAAGTGGGCTAACGACAGTACCTTATTAAACGGGGTGCAGAACCGTCCTAGAGGCCGTGAAAGCCAGGCGTGTGGAGTCTAGTCATCCCATTACGTTAGTCCATTGTTTTGGGACTCCCAACGAGCTAACTATCATTTAATTTACAGATGCAAATGGCGTCGTTGAGTCCCAGTGTGCTGGTGAGCTTAATGCACCAACCAGATAACAGAGGGCGCCTGGATGAGGGAAGGGTGAGGATGGGGGAGGGGGACATAGGGAACAAAGAGATGGGGGAGGGAGGAATGGAAGAAGGGGGGAGGGGGGGGAGAGACGGGAATGTGAGGTGGGTGAGGGGGAAGAGTGTGGGTACGAAGGAGGGAGAGAGAGAGAGAGAGAGAGAGAGAGAGAGAGAGAGAGAGAGAGAGGAGTGACGATGGGGAGAGGAGGAAGATAGAAGATAGAATGAGAGAAATGAAAACATGTAAAGTAGAAGAGGGCTATAGAGAGGAGGAGGAGGAGGAGGAGTGGGAGGAAGGAAGATAAGGCACGCACATGGGAAGGGGGAATGGAAGGGGAGAGAGAGAGAGAGAGAGAGAGAGAGAGAGAGAGAGAGGATGGGAGAGAAGAAGACACACGACCTCCTGCGAGTGAGAGCCCTCTAGAGGTCGTGGAGACGACCCCCCTTGCGTGGCAGGAGGAGGCCAAGCCAACGAGCAATCACCAGCTGAACGAGGTCATTATGTCCACAGTTAATATGCTAACTGGCAACATACGTGCCTGCTGATAAGGCCAGGCCCAGACTGGTGACTGCTGGGCGGTGCTGGGAGAGTGTGGGGAGAGGGAGAGGCTGGGATAGTACTGGGAAAGTGTGGGGAAAGGGAGAGGCTAGGGTAGTGCTTGGAGAGTGTGGGGAGAGGGAGAGGGGGAGAGGGAGAGGCTAGGATAGTGCTGGGAGAGTGTGAAAGAGGAGAGGCTAGGATAGTGCTGGGAGAGTGTGGGGAGAGGGAAAGGCTAGGGTAGTGCTTGGAGAGTGTGGGAGAGGGAGAGGTTAGGACGGCGCTGGGAGTTAGTGGGTGAGAGAGAGAGAGACTAAGGCGGTGCTGGAAGGGTGTGGGAGAGGGAGGGGCAAGGGCGTTTGCGGGAGAGTTGCGTGGCTTGGTCGGTGCAGTGGGAGAGGCTAGGGCTCTGGGGGAATGGGAGGAAAGGAGATGTGGGGTGACTGACCACAGAAGAGGAAGGTGGGTGAGGCAAATGAGAGGAGAATCGAAAAGCAATGAAAGAAATTTACTCCGAAATTGACGGGTGGAAGGACAGTGATAGGGAGACAGAAGGAGGGGGTAATGACAGGGATACAGAATGTCTGAAACTTACCAGCAAAGGACAGTATGCCAGTGTAACCGAGACAGGAAAGGGGGGGGGGGAAGGGGGGGGGGACAGACTGTCTAAGAGACAGAATGACAGAAAAGCAAGAATGTACGGCAGCAGGGAGACTGGACAGGTACAGGAGGGCAGCGGCTTTAGATATTCACGTATGGAAAACTCTCCAGTTTCATAACGTTTTGGAATCGAAGATTCAGACGCGTGGAGGATCCTGTGAATGATTCATCGGTCAGACCTGTGGTCATCCTGAGAGAAAGAAAGAGAGAGAGAGAAAGAGAGAGAGAGAGAGAGAGAGAGAGAGAGACGTTCATCCTTCGCTCTCCCTCTCCTCATGATACGAATCTATCCATCTGTTGAGATTCGCGAGGGTCAGATGGCTTCTCCCCAGTGTGTGTTCTCCGGCCGGTCTCCCCGACACAGGCGGGACTTGGCTGCATAGATTACATCGTCCGACGCCTCTTGGTGAGGCCAGGTCAGGCCCGCTGCTGCTGGCGTAGTTCTCCCGCTCAGGAGGAGGAAAACTCTCCCGTGTTTCTGGACGAAGGTGTTAGATAACAGGATAAACACGAGCCGAAGAATGCTAATCTTTTATTCAAGACGGCAAATTAGATTCAGCCCAGGAAGCACAATTTCACACATTCAAATTCATAGCTTCTCGGAGCGAGTCCTTTGATGCAGGGAGCCTCTTGCCCACCTCTCTAGGATCAGCTTCTGGCATCTTTAGCCTCTCTTTCACTCACTTTCCCTTATTTTCACTCTAAAAAAAAATGGGTTCCAGCCACTTTGTCAAACTATTCATATTGTGTAGTTTAAAGGTCGTCCACTGGCCATAATATTCTGGACCCGGGAGAATGTAAATTAGTTTAATGAGATGATTCAATTTCCCCGAATCGCTAGGAAGGTGGGTGACACAGTGGGTTAAATCCTGTCTTTATGAGGAGAATTGGATGCTCAGAGGGCATTAAGTATTCCATTGCGGTAGGAGAAGGTCAGTGCGTTAGCAGTTAACACCTTCCTGTTCTGGGATAACAACATTTGCTCTGTAGTATAAAAAGACAGTTCTATCTTGTGTCAGTAGACACGCCGAGGAAGTTTTTAGACTCACTATGGCTAATCCTCGTGCACAGTAGCCAATAATTCATCCATTTTCTTGGGAGGAGGGGAATTCCTGGCCACAGGCGTGATATTTTTGGTAAAATATGTTACTGCTGAGCGGGAAGGTTGTGCCAACATTATGAGAGGTATGAATAGGGTAAAATATGGCGAGGGTTATACCACTGAACAATGCCATTCCGTCGTTCTCTCACGATAAACAACAAGGGTTTGTTGCTGTTGGAGCGTCTGCTCAACGTAAATTCGAGACCAAAGGTCAATGGCCAGCTGGTCAACAGCACCTCAGGCCTCTGCAGGAGTGAACTAACGAACAAGGGCCCAAAGTGCTCCCCCAAATCACTTACTGTATTCTGAACGACCATCTTCCCATTCTCTGTAGATGTGATCCTGTCAGCTGCACGTATTCTGCGCTCTCTCATTCTCGCACCCACCAACTCCGCCGCACTCAGTCCACTTAAGTACTCACACACACTCAGTCACTCCTTCGTTACATTCGTATATTCATTTGCACTCACTGATTCATTCGTACTCAAACACTCTCTTCCTCACTCACATACACACTAACAGACAGAGAGACACTCTCTCTCTCCGCTCTCCCAACCCCTCTCAACCCTCTATCAGAGCCATATCTCACGTGTTAATCCTTCCCAATGTCTCTCTCCTTCCTCACATACCCTCTTGTTCTCTTTCTAAAGTCTCATATTCCTGTCTATCTCTCCTTCCTCTCTACTCCCTCCTCCTCTCTTCTCTCTCCCTGCTCTCCCTCCCTCTCTATCCCGTTACACTTCTCTCCCCCACTCTGCAGTAACACCTCTTTTTGTTTGTTTATTTGACAGGTGACCACAGTACTGGGGGGTTTGGTCGTATCCCAGTTTTTATTTATTTATTTTTTGGTTCGGTCAGAGTGTTTCCCTCTGATGAAATTCTAATTCTGGCTTTTACTTTGGACTGACTGTGTGAGGCTGGCTGGCCAGGCCGAGTTCGGTGGGGAGGGGAGGTTGGTGGTTGTGGAAAGGGGGGGGAGAGTAAATGTGAGGGAAGGGGTGAGGAGGTGTGTGGGAGGGAAGAAATGTGGAGGTGAGTGTGAGGAGGTGATGGGGAAGAGTGGATTACTTGGGAGTACGTGGGAAGAACAGATAACAGGAGACCTGATGGTCCACGACGATGCTATCTGCAGGAGACGCTTATCAAATCATCTGCCGACAGGCAACGAAGCCACTAATTGGCGTTTACTATATATGAAAACGAGAAACTTATCAGAACAGCAACTCGTCTTCTTTCTGGGCCTTGAGCTTGAAGTCAATGTCATTAATCAGGAACAACTTGCTAAGCAGAGGCCAAACCCTTCTTGATATGAGCACCGAAGTCAGATGATCAGTTTCTTTTAAATATGAACGCGAACTCTACAGTACAAAAGTAAGACCCACATGTAGTAATAAACCAACACAAAAATATAATGCGGGTCCTCTGTACAACCCGTTTTCTCACCAGGCCTAGATGGAGCTCAGGGATGGCAATGACGATGTAAACAATGACATTGTATATGACCTAAGAGTTATCTTGAAAAGCCTAAGCAAAGTTATCCAGTAATTTCTGACTGGTGAATATATCTTGAAGTTGACAGCCTTAATGACCAAGGGAGACGGTAGTCTTAAAAAGAGCCTTTAGACAACCCCAACCAACTAATCACCCCTCGGGAACATTATCATAACCGGGGTATATTTTGCCCAAAACTCGGGGTCATATTTACCTCATCAACAGATTAAACTCGAGATGTAATTAAGGTTTCAGGTTCTGCTGCTGCAGTACACTTTATCAAGTCGGTCTGATCTTAAGCATTTTCTTTAGCTAAATGAATCTGAAAACTGGTTACTTTTAATTACGTCACCGGGAAGGAATAGTTTATGGTAGTTCATGGAGGAAGGAATGTCATAAAGAAAATGAAATAAATCATAAATATAAAATTTTGTCCTTTGTTTCGGCGCATGGGCCAGATTCTGGGGTCAAGCGGCAGTAGCTCCAAGTAGCCATATTCATATCTAACAGCATACGCTCACACGCGAGAGGACGAATAGGACACCTGGCTGTTCAGAACGCTATCGGCAGCGCGTCAAGTGATTCTCTTTACAGAGACACACACCCATAAACATGAATTAAGGGTCGTGGTCTTGGCTAATCACGCCTAAACCAGGTAACGTCGATTTGCAGAGAGGCAAACCTTGGATAGTTTCTTTGTAGATCTAGCAGCAAAGTCCGAGATTCCAAAAGACGATATAATACTTAAGAAAATTACAGAAAGACCTCTCAAACCTCACAGGTAAACATACAAGGAAAGAGAACAAGACATATGACAACATGTCAGCTGTGTTGTGGCAGACACAAGATAACTTGCACTGATTCCAGGAGAAAAAGAAAACAAGAAGCAGTAGTGTCCCTGTGTGGTGGACGGTTATTTCGGTTTTAAGCCTAAGAACTGCCAGGGGGTCAATAATATGCTAGTCTTTGTCATTTCTTTTGAAACCGCCTTTCCCAAAACAACTTGAAACTTCTCCTCCGGGTGTCCAAGATAATTATATGACCATACACGTTCCTTATTCAGTATAATGAGGATCTTTTTTTTTCTCATTTCTCCTCTTTTCTGACGTCCAATTTGAATGAATGTAATTACGATAGTTTATGCTAATTCCATTTTTTTCAGCGGTTATATATAACTTCATTCGTAACGTTTTCATCAAACATTATGCTTCTGTAGCTTATTGCATGAATAATGCATTCAAAACTTTAGATGATGAAAAATCATAACTTTTGTTTTTCAGAACTGCAAGCATTTAGTATTGCTTGTGATATATGCGGAGATTAAAATGAATGCCACGATGCGCTTTTAATGTGGCTGTGTGAAACCTTTTTTTAAATATATACTTACTGAATGACCAACAGAATCCTTCAACACGAGAGGGAATGTTTTTTTTTCTACTGTGTGTATGTAATGTATATAAACAAATCGTGACAGGATAAAGACAATGAAAAACGCCCTTAATGCATAAAAAAAAAGTTCTTTATACGCTTAATAGACGGCGCGCTTAGAGATAACTATCCGGTAGTGTTTGGTGTATCATCGTGTACATATAATATTAGAGAATTTCCCTCTCCCATATATGATTGCCGTTTCCTGCGTTAGCGAGATAGCGCCAAGGACAAACGAAGAAAGGCCACATTCGCTCACATCCATTCTCCAGCTGTCATGTGTAATGCACATAAACCATAGCTCCCTATCCACAATCAAACTCCTTTCCATGGTTTACCCCGGACGCTTCATATGCCCTCGTTCAGTCCATTGACAGCACGTCGACCCCTGTATAACACATCGTTCCAATTAACTCTATCCCGTGCACGCCTTTTGCCCTCCTACTTGTTCAGACTCTAACCAACCATAGTATTTCTCATTCTATCATTCCATCTTTAATTTGGTGTCCCTCTTCTACTCATTCCTTTTATTTATGACACATATATCCTCTTTATCAACCTCTCCTCACTCATTATCTACATATGTCAGCCATTTCAGCACACCTTCTCCCGCTTTCTCAACCACACTCTTTATATTACCAGACATCTGTCATATCATTTAATCACTTACTCGATCAAACCACTCACACCATATGTTGTCTTCAAACATTTCATTTCCAACACCTCCACCCTCCTCCGCACATCATTATCTATAACCCATGCTTCTCATTCTTATAACATGGTTGGGACTACTATATCTTAAAATATATCCAATTCTTGCTCTCTCAGATAACGACCTCTCTTTCCACACATTCTTCAGTGCTCCCAGAACCGTCGCCCCCTCACCCACCCTACAACTCACTTCCACTTTCATGGTTTGATTTGCCGCCATGTCTACTCCCAGATATCTGAAACACTTTACTTCCTCCAATTTTTCTCCATTCACACTCACACCCCAAGTAACCTGTCCCTCTACCTTGATAAAACCTAATAAACTTGCTTTTATTCACATTTACTCTCAACTTTCTCCTTTCACACACGCTTCCAAACTCATTCACCAACTTCTGCAATTTCTCACTCGAATCTACCACCAGTGCTGTTTCATCAGCAAATAACTGCGAAAGAGAAATAAAAAAAAATAATATAACAGGTAGAGAGAACCAAGACACATTCGGGTCTGACTTCCGCTTACAATGTCACTCAACATTTTCATATTTTTGTTTTAAAGGTTTGGTAAAAGTACTAGAGCTTGTATGATGGTGCCCCCACTGTGATACTATAGCAGTTAAACTATTGTATCTGATGTCCGGTATAGTAGGGAAAGAAAATCCAGCAACAAATAACAAAGAAAGCTAAAGGGAATGATGTACTTTAAACACTCTAGCCACCCGGAAAAAAAAAACAACTCAGCAACGGAACAAATAAAGCGTCTATTTCAGTGAATCTCCTTGCAATAAAGGGAACAGGCATCGCATCGTAATGAAGTACTCCAGAATGAAGAAATAAAGCAACCCATCCCACTCAACTTACCATCAGTAAAACTAGCAAGCGACCAATCCGGGCGAAGAGTTCTGGCCGTAACACAAGCCAATACCTTATCCCAGCGCATAAAAATGAGGACGAAAAAAGGAAATATATGCGATGGTAGCGCCATTTAACCCTGGCAGCTAACCTGATAGGGACGCGTGCACCTTGTCCCTGGGTCCGACAGTTTATCTTACTAATCGGATTTAGTATAGTATCCTCTGCTACGCCGTCCATTCCATCAGCATGACACGTGTTGATGGAATTGAAAAGTGCATTTATATACAGCACAGAGTGATTGTATTTAGTAGTTTCTGATACGTCCCCTGACCAACTGTTGTTTGATATCACTGGGACAATTACTTGATTACCTTCCGATGCGCTGTATTGGATGAGGGGCCATGCTGGATATCAGATCGTAAAAGCGTAGTGTTCGCGTAGTGTCGATAATCCAGATTAAGGTGGATGTAGTTAGAAGAGATGCAGTTAAGTCAAGTTATGTGTATGTATGTCTTCAGGATTGCTAGTAACTCCTCTCGAATTGACAAATCTTGTACCTCTAATTTATGATAAGTGAAAGCACAAAAGCAAAAAAATTTATATCATTTTTCGGAAGATTCTCTAAAGACTTATATATAAATAAATTTCCTTGTCACCTGTAGAGCAAGGAGGGAGCCATAAACCGTGATGTGGATTCAGGCAATGAATTGGTTGGACGGTATGATATAAAGAGAAGAGGAGAGATGGAAAGAGAATTTAGAGGGAAACGGAAGCAAGAGGAGGGTGACAAAGCAAGCCAGTTGAGGGCGGGAAGAACTTTAAAAAACATAAACAACAGATTATTTGGAGACGAGGGAGACAGAGGGACGGTGGTGGGTGAAAACAATAAACAACTGCATCCATCTGATCCTTTATCTTTAACGAAGAGTGTTTGCTAAGCAGGTGCTCGCTCTTCTAGTTACGACCGAATGTATTCACGCCAGTCAAACAACAGGGAAAGTCTGGACCACTAGGGAAATAAATGATGAGGAAAATCCCTGCCACACGACAGGAAACAAGGACAAACTAAAATCACGTGCTTATACAAGGACGGACAAACACGGACATGGACGAGGTCTTGTCATCTCACTCACACACACACACACACACACACGCTCACTGTCCGTGATGAGACAAGATAATATAAAGTGCGATTTATGCCTACGATAAACTATTTCTTTTTTTTCAAGGGATGACGCAAATCAAAGCAATGTTAAGTCTTCGACAAACTGACAAACATCCCAGAAATAACAATGGGCCGTAGCTCAGCTTCCTCGTGCAGTTGAAATATTAAATGTGCTCACTACACATGTGTCTTCTGTTTTACTGTCATGAATATGAAATGCGGATCAGAACGGAGATTCCTGGGGAAAGGACGGAGAGAAGAGAGAGAGAGAGAGAGAGAGAGAGAGAGAGAGAGAGAGAGAGTACTGGGAACGAGATTCTGCCAAAACACAGGGATAACGCGTAGCACTCACCGCAGGAAAATGTAGTGTTAATAATGTAAAGTCGAGTGAGTTACATGTTGTTGAGTGTTAGGTGTGAGATGGAGAGAGAGAGAGAGAGAGTGTGTGTGTTAATGGACTAATAGTCGAGGAAAAAAGAAAAGACACCAACTTCTGCCAGGGAGGGGAATTATGACAGCCTAAGCAGTCCTGGGTCAATGCGTCGCCGCCCCCAGCTCTCCTGATACCCAAGCGGTGGTACCTCCCTCGCCAGTGGTCGCTTACTACCTCCAAATCTTTTAAGAGAGATGTTGAGAAAAGATTTCGTCTATGGACTGCAAACGGTCAAACAAGTTTATGGTTTTTCCACATTAGCTATCATCGGATAGCTTTACTGTATCAGTTACTGTCAAATTGTTGAATAGACGATTGTAAGACTTTAAATCTATTAAGAGACCGAATTATATCATACGTTAACCATTAACATCAAGATTTTGAAGATTAATTTTACAATTGTTTCATATTCTTGTCTGACAATAGTCAATGATTATCCTGTGGCTACTGATGCAGTCCAAACATGAAATTCTTTTCATTCAAGAAGATTATTGAATAATTCACGGTTGGAAAGGTATCCCAAAACCTGAGATTCTTTCCCTTACCTAGATAATGTTGGTCTGAAAATCATCATCAGGAGGTATGACTTGGTGAGATCACACGACATTTCTCTAAACATAAGGAATTCGGGCCAGAATTCCTCTCATGGGAATAGAGAACGTGGTTTTTATCTAATTTTAGAACTTTTCTCTGTTCTACTATATGAATTGTTCGTATACCTTACATGAATCTTTTTTTCTCTTTTTAATGGTAGTTGAGACGGCATGGGAAACTGAAAACACCTAATCATGGTAAGCCCATGAACTTACGAGGAGACCCACACAAACTCCAAAGTTTGTCAGACACATTAATGTGTGACCAAGTCCTGCAAATCCGTAGACATACAAGTTTCTCTCCCGAAGTTATACTTTAAGTCCATAAAGATTAAACTTTCCACAACTATGTCTTTGTGCTTCGAGTATCTGAATTTTCTCAAATCCACTCTAGGCTCGTTTGGAGACCCATTTCTCCCGAACGTCTACATAAAGCGAGCAGAAAGAAAGAAAAAAAAAGCTCTGAGTACATTCGTATTTCTCTTTCTGAACGTCTCCGCCTGTAGTAAAT
Organism: Panulirus argus; assembly: GCA_038088735.1. Taxonomy (NCBI): domain Eukaryota; kingdom Metazoa; phylum Arthropoda; class Malacostraca; order Decapoda; family Palinuridae; genus Panulirus; species Panulirus argus. The sequence continues at coordinate 960 of JAYMFT010411785.1, read as the reverse complement.
TCTCCAACACACCGCACTCTGAGTGTTTTGGCTCGGGGGTCCACCAATGCCCACCTTGCTTCAGATTCGAAAACATTTGGATTTTACTTTAAGACGTGTTCAAAATTTCAACTCCTTTCTCCTCACTATACCTGCAGTAGTTTATATCAGATCCTACTCTAAGGGCTCAGTTTTATTCTTGCTGATAAATGGGCTAATGGAATGAGATAACAAGATGACCGAATGATGTTCGAGTCGTGGTTCATTCGTAAGCTCGAGCGATTTTTGAAGTGTAAAGCGGAACGTAAGACGGGAACTGATGGCTTGAAAAATGCCCTCCACTGGGAAATATGAAGACTAAAATGAGGGGTCTGTTACCAAGATGGAGAACGAAGAAGGGCGACCGACAATCGGGATGGAGTGGAAGATCCCATCACCTAAATGGCGGAACAAGATTGACGACCCTTCACCGGGAGGGAGAACCAAGATCTCACCACCTAAACGACGGAAACAAGTTTGACAACCCGCCACTGGGATGGAGTACCGAGATCCCGTCATCGAGATGGAGACACAAGATGGAAAGAGCCGCAACACAAAGATGGTGGAGGAACAGCTCCTTCCTCAGTGGCAATGTACAGCCTTGATTAAACTCCTGTTTTCATTCCCTTTTTCTCCCTGACGGCTTTAGGGCGAGGGAGAAAAAAACAGGTAAGACAGGTTTTCCCCGAGGAGGTAAAACGTTCCTTTTGGACCCCAGGTGTTTGAGATACGTGGGAAATGGCTTCTGGTAAATGAATGTGAATGTGAGATTAAGAGAGTACGTGAGATGGTTATTGCTAAGGTGAGTGAGAGCGAGAAGGGAGAGAAGGAGGCAAGGAGAGAGGGCGTGGGGGAGTTGGAAGCCTGGGAGAGAGAAAGAGAGAGAGAGAGAGAGAGAGAGAGAGAGAGAGAGAGAGAGAGAGAGAGAGAGAGAGAGAGAGA
>JAYMFT010411774.1:0-18202 GCA_038088735.1 Panulirus argus | reverse complement strand
TGACCGCTAGCACTGACACTGGAACTGACTACTAGCACTGACACTAGAACTGATCACTGGTATTGACCGCTTGCACTGACTTTGGAACTGATCACCGATATTGATTGCTAACACTGACGCTAGAAACGACGGCTGATATTGACCGTTAGCACTGACACTGGAATTAACCATTGGTACTGACCGCTAGCACTAAAGCTGTAACTGATCATTGGTACTAACCGCTTGCACTGGGAGTGGAACTGACCACTGGTATTAAACGTTAGCACTGACACTGGAAATGACCACTTGTACTGACCGCTAGTTCTAATGCTGGAAATGACCACTGTTAGTGACCGCTAGCACTAAGACTAGAACAAACCACTGGTATTGACCGTTAGCACTGACACTGGAAATGATCACTAGTACTGACTGCTGGCACAAACACTAGAACTGAGCTCTGGTGATGACCGCTAGCACTGACACTGGAACTGACAACTGGTTTTGACCGCTATAGCACTGAAGTTAGAACTGACCACTGGTATTGACCGCTAGCACTGACACTGGAACTGACCACTGTTATTGACAGTTAGCACTGACACTGGGAATGACCACTGGTACTGACCGCTATCATTAACGCTATAACTAACCACTGGTAATGACCGCTACCACTGAGACTGGAACTGACAACTGCTATTGACCTTTAGCACTGACACTGGAACTGACTACTGGTACTGACCGCTAGAACTTACGCTGTAACTGATCGTTGCTACTGACCGCTTGCATTGACAGTGTAACTGACCACTGGTATTAACCGTTAGCACTGACACTGGAAATGATCACTGGTACTGACCGCTAGCTCTAATGCTGGAAATGACCACTGGTACTGGCCGTTAGCACTGAGACTGGAACTGACCGCTAGTGTTGACCGTTAACAGTGACACTGGAGATGATCATTGGTACTGACCGCTAGCACTAATGCTAGGGAAGAGAGCGCTGGTACTGACAGCTTGCACGGACCCCGGAAATGACCACCAGCACTGACACTGGAACTGACCAATGGTATTGACCGGTAGCACTGAAGTTAGAGCTGACCACTGGTATTGACCTTTTGCACTGACACTGCAACTGACAACTGGTATTGACCGCTAGCAGTGAAGTCATAACTGACCACTGGCATTGACCACTAGCACTGACACTGGAACTGATCACTGGTATGGATGGCTAGCACTGACATTACTGTTGACCGCTATCACTGGCACTGGTTTTGACGGCTAGCACTGACGTTATAACTGACCACTGCTAGCACTGACACGGGAACTGACCACTGGCATTGACAATTAGCACAGACACTGGTAATGATCACTGGTACTGACCGCTAGCATTGACGCTATAACTGACCACTGGTAATGACCGCTAGCTCTGAAACTGGAACTGACCACTGGTATTGACCGTTAGCACTGACACTATAAATAAGTACTGGTACTGACTGCTAGCACTTACGCTGTAACTGATCACTGCTACTGACCGCTTGCATTGACAGTGTAACTGACCACTGATATTAACCATTAGCACTGACACTGGAAATGACCACTGGTACTGGTTGTTAGCGCTGAGACTGGAACTGACTACTTGTGTTGACCGTTATCAGTGACACTGGAAATGATCACTAGAAATTACCACTGGTGCTGACCACTAGCAAAGACGCTGGGACTCACCACTGGTACTGACCGCTAGCACTGACACTGAAACTGACCGCTGACACTGGTACTGACTGCAAGCTCTGGTACTGGAACTGACCGCTAGCACTGACGCTGAAACTGATCACTGACACTGGCACTGGAACTGACCACTGATACCGACAGCTAGCACTGACACTGGAACCAACCACTGTTATTGACTGTTAGCACTGATACTAGAACTGACCACTGGTATTGACCGCTTGCACTGATACTGGAACTGACCACTGATACTGACTGCTAGCGCTGACACTGGTGCTGACTATTAGCACTGACACTAGAACTGACCAGTGGTATTGACCGCTAGCACTGACGTTGGAACTGACCGCTGATATTGATTGCTAGCACTGACACTGGAAATGAATGCTGGTAGTGACCGTTAGCACTGATAGTGGAATTAACTACTGGTACTGACCGCTAGCACTTATGCTGTAACTGATGACTGATACTGACCGCTTGCAACACTACCACAAACGCTGAAACTGATCGCTGTCAATGACACTGACACAGATCACTGCCACTGACATTGACTAATATTGGCATTGACCATTGTCGCTGACCGCTTTAATGACACCAGTATTAACCGTTGCCACTGACTGCTCTCACTGGCATTGGCACTACTTACTGACACTATCGCTGATCACTAACTCTGACCACAGACAATTACCACTAGCACTGACACTGGCACTGACTAATGGTATTGACCACTACTGCTGCAACTACTGACTTTGGCACTGATCCTTGGCATTGACCATTGGCATTGGACGTTAACACAGGGAGTGGGAATGACAGATCCCATTAACCCTTACAATGTCCACTGGCACTGACTGCTGCCACTAACACTGGGCTTGGTCCACTGGCAGTGACCTGCGACACTGATTGTTACCACTGTAATAGGGTGGCAATGACCACTAGCATTGATATGGCCACTAGCCATGATAACGGTCACTATATAGTGGCCACCTGCGTTGGAAGTGGTCGTCACTATAGAGTGGCCACCTTGGATGATAGTGGTGATCATTATCCAGTGGCCTCCTGGGATGCTAGTAGTGGTCATTATACAGTGACCACCTGGATTGGAAGTGATCGTCACTCTACAGTAGCCACCTTGGATGATAGTGGTGATCATTATCCAGTGGCCACCTGGGAAGCTAGTAGTGGTCACTATACAGTAGCCACCTGGGATGGCAGTGGTGGTCACTACATAGTGGCCACCAGGGATACTGGTCCTGGCGAGTTTGGTTTCCACCGCTCCAGTAGTTTCAGAGAAGAATGAAATGTTACAAGTAAACGGAGGGACGACGAGGGAACCTTATGATGAGCAAGACTTACAAGGTGGGTTATGAAGGCAGACAAATAATTCTTGTTTCTCTGTCAATACATCTTCATTTACCCCAGTGTACTTGTCCCAATTGTTCTTCGGCCTCGCCATGCCATTCTTGTGGAAGTCTTCCCATTGTTGTTCAAACCAGGCTTCAGGAGCCTGTGCAAGTTCCTGATCATCCTTAACGCAGGTGGGACCTAAAGTTTCAAAATGGATGCTAGTTACTTGGGGTCAGATTCTGGCTGTCACGAGGGTGTTTGAGGTGCTCGAAACCACTGGCATTAACAGCAGCTTGTGAGATTTGGTCCTTGTGGACCGGCGCATTGTCCTGTAGCAGACATATACCTTTGGTGAACGTTCTCCGCTGTTTCTCCTTTATATTGCTGTGCGATTTCCGAGTCGGATCAACGAAGGAGTTAACTAAAACTGTCTTTACGTCGCAAGTAGTCAGCCAGCGGTATCCCTCTGACATCTCAGAAAATCGAGGTCATAATCTACCGAGAACTTCTTCGGGTCAAAGCTAGTGCTTCCACTGCAGGAACCCCAACTTGAACCCAGGGTGTCAAGTATATGCCTTTAGGCCAGAAAGTTGACTGGATTAACTTAGTACAGTTTGATAAACTCAGTTTACAGCAAAGCCCTAGTACCGATCCTGAGAACAGGTTTCTACGGACCCATCTGGCCGATACCTTAGACATAAAGAAATACTCATGGGTAATTATCACGACACTTCAAAATGAACTTCCAAATTTAGTGCTGCAGTAATTTTTTGTTAACGCGTTAACCCGCTACAGTCAAGGTCTTGACCTGGAGCACAGTTGCCTCCTCGATGGTTCCTGATGGCCCCCCTGACCAGGGTTCATCCTGAGGGCCTCGCGGCTGCACTGGAACCCCTGAGATTCACCACCACAATACACTACCACCACCATCACCATACACAACCATCACATGTTGATGGATATCCGTTGCAAAGGCGTATTATTGGGCAAGAAGTTTCCTACACTATTTCTCATGTTTGTTAATATTCATAGTTTTTTTGGACGCCAAACTTCAGTTTCTCGATCTGAAAAGATAGATAATACTTTAGTGAAATGAACTCAAGCGCTTCTCCAAAAATTCACCTTCAGGATTGATAATGAAAAGACAGATCCTTGCCAAGTTGAGCCGTGTGTGCAAAATGCTTTGACTGCCCCTGTATCCCTAACCCTGCCAGGCCCTGCCTGACCTGTAATGGTATTCCTTCTGCCCTTACCTTATTTCTTGGCTTCAAGACCTGACCCTTGACCTGTGATGATCGTTGTTGCTCTTGCCTCTAGCTATGCACGGACCTGAACCTTAACCCGTGATGCCCCTCCACCAGTACGTCGAGTCAACAGGTCTTTAAGATGGAAGGTTTGTTCTGTAGCGATAGATTTCCTCTTTTTCTCTCCAGTCTAATATCTAGGGTCTTGATGGCAAATATTGACACGGCCAAGTTTTTCTTTACGTTCCGGAATGGCCGACTTCCCTCACCTCAGGCAACATGCCAAGAAAAGAAATACTTTCTCCTCTACTGTAGGGTGACGTAAGGCAATTAGCGTGTCATGCGAGCCGCGTCTACGAGTGTGTGTCAAGTCCCACCTCCGGCCGGCACACTCACCTCCGTATTGATTCCTAGTTTTTTTTCCTTCAAGAGTTGTGAGTTATGGCAACTGGCGCGCTGTCCTGGTGCGGCTTCTTGTTTCCTGGTTGACGTGCGGCAGGAGTGGCGTGTGTCTCCCGCTCGCGTCACCACTCGCCCTGTCGTGGAGCCACATCTCTGGGTCCCTCCGCAACGTCTGGCTCGATCCTTGAGGATCCTGCACACTCGTGGAAGGAGGGCCCCACGGACGCAAGCCTCCATGTTGTGTTGGGCATTACTAAGACATTAAGGGGTCACGGTTGTCTCGTCGTGGTGGGAGGCCGCGGGCACTGCTTTCCTCTGCCAACAGGAAGGCTCCAGCCACACACCATTACCATTATTATTCCTCGTATAATGACAACACATAATGGGATGGGTCCAGTGTTGTAAATGTCTTTCCTCCTATTGTGTCCATCCTGCTTCTCCCTGTCATACTTTCTCTTGTGAGCCATTTTGCTCACTCCCTGAACGAACCATTGTATCACCTCTTCATTGCCTGAGTGAACCATTTGTACCACTTGTTCATGTTCTAAATGAACCATAATTACCACCTGTTCATTTCCCAAGTTAATCTTATACTTGTCCACTGTCTAACTGAACCATATGTACCACTTGTTCACTACTTCAGTCAACCCTTTGTACCACTTGTTCATTTCTAAAGCTAATTTTTTCCACTTGGTCATTGTCTACGTAAACTACTTCTACTACTTGTTCATTGTCTGAGTGAACCATTTGTGCTACTTGTTCATTGCTTAAGTGAACGACTTGTACCACTTGTTCATTGCCTAAGTGAACCATTTTCTCTAATCGTTCAGTGCTTGAGTGAACCAATTGTGCCACTTGTTCATTGCCTGAGTGAACCGTTTGTACCATTCACTCATTGCTTCCATGAAGTATTTGTACCATTTGTTCTTTACATCAGTGAACTATTTCCACCATGTGTTCATTGCTTAAGTGAACCATTTGTACTACTTTTTCATTGCTTCAGCGAACCATTGGTATCTCTTATTCATTCTTTCAGTGAAGCTTTTGAACTGCCTGTTCATTACTCAAGTGTTGTACCATTTTTCATTGGGTGAGCTATTCACACCAATTCAGTAAGCCATTTGTTCATTTCTTTTTCGAACATTTGTACCATATTTTCACTCGTTAAGTGAATTGTGTATCACTTGTTCACCACTTGAGATGATCTACTGGTACCGCTGCAGTAAATCATTCGTAAAGCTTGTTCATCGCTTACTTCATGTTCACTCTGAAACATTTCTGACACATGTTAACTGCTTGATTGAACCATATTTACCACTTGTTAATTGCCTTATTGAACCATTTCTACCGCCTGTTCATTCCTTGAGTGAACCATTTGTACCAGTTCTTAATTGCTTGATTGAACCACTTGTAACATTTGTTCATTGCTCGAGGGAACCATTTGTAACATTTAGTACTTGATTGAAACGTTTGTACCATATGTTGATTGCTTTAGTGAAGTATTTGTACCATTCGTTCATTGATTAGTGAAATATTCGTAGCACTTGTTTATTGCTTGAGTGTATCATTTGTACCACTTTGTTCATTGCTTGAGTGAATCATGTTTACCATTTGTTCATTGCTGGAGTGGAAACATTTACAAACCTCGTTTTGTTAGAGCAAACATTTGTACCACTTGTTCATTAGTGTGAAACATTTGTGCAATTTGTTCATTTGAATGGAAATTGTATAAATTGTTCATTGCTTGAATAGAAAATTTGTACCAATTGTTCACAACTTAATTTAAACGTTTGTACCAATTTTTTATTGCTTGAGTGAAATAAATATTCCTACCACTTGTTCATTACTTGAACGAAACATTTGTACCAAATGTTCATTGCTTAAGTCAAACATTTGCACATGTTCATTACTTGAGTGAAACATTTATACCACCTGTTCATTACTTGAATGAAATAATTGTACCATTTTTCATTTGGGTGAAACATTTGTACTACTTGTTCATTTCAGTGAAAAAATTATACTTGGACATTTGAGTAAAACATTTGTACAAATTCTTCACTGCTTGAGTGAAACATTTGTACCATTTGCTCATTGCTTGAGCGAAACATTTAATTTGTTCATAGCTTGAGTGAAACATTTAAAACATTTGTTCATTCTTAGTGAAACATTTTGTGTCACATGTTCATTGCTCGAGTGAAATATTTGTGCCACTTGTTCATTGCTTGAGTGAAGCATTGGTACTACTTGTCCATTTGAGTGAAGAAAAATTACAACCTGTTTATTCGAGGGAAACATTTGTACTTGTTCGTCGCTTGAGTGAGAAATTTGAACCGCTGATTCACTTCATGAGTTAGACATTTGTACCACTGGCTCACTGCTTGAGAGAGGACCATCAGTTTAAGCGGTTGGGACAGTTCTGTACAGAGGAGACAACAAATACGTCAGTTCAACAGCACAGATTCTTGGGTATTATGTCAGTAGTCTGTATAATGTTTCGTAAACGAGCGTTGTACGTTTGTCTATGCCATGATGGGAGAGAGAGAGAGGTGTGGGGGGTGGGGAGTATAGGGTCGTGAATTTAATACTATAAGGAGAACCACAAAAGACCATCAACAAAAAACACAGACCTGTAGACATGAAATGAAAATAAACAGAAGTGAACCTACGTGTGACGTCACCACCCATCTGGATAGGTGAAGTCGGCTACAACCAGCGTCAGGTCGACCTGAGCTGTAGGATGCCCTTCCCTGAACCAGCACCACCACCGCCATTCTGCCCCTCGCGTCAGGAGCAAGAGTGTCGAGCAGTTGTCTTGGCTCCCGTGGGGAGTCCTGCTCAGAGGGGATATTTTTGTATATGTATAAAGATTTATATTACACTTTAAACATTGTTAATGTGTGTGTATGATTGACCTTCTCTTATCTGATGAGGATGGTAGTGGTTAGTATCAGGCCCATCCTACCGGTTCACATTACAAAGTCCCTCCTGCTCGACAATGTACCACGATCCTCCACCCTGTACACTGTAACACGATTCTCCCGTTCTACATATTACCAGGATCATCCTACTTGTTTACAGTACAAGGATCCACCTACCCAACATTATACTAAGCCACTCATACCAGTTCACCGTATCAAGACCATCCTACTCAACTCTGTACTAGGATGATCAAGACCATCCTACTCAACTCTGTACTAGGATCATCCTACCTACATACTCTACAAAGATTTTCCTGCTCTACATTGTACCAGGACCTTCCTACCTGTTCAAAGTACCAGGTCTCTCCTGCTCAACAGTGTATTACGATCATCTTACCTGTTCAAAGTACTAGGGTCTTCCTACTCCATGCTGTACCAGGATCGTCTGACCTATACACTGTAACAGCACCCTCCTACTCTACTCTATGCCAGGATAATTCTACCTCTACACTATACCTAGGCCCTACTGCTCTACACTTTGACAGGGTCTTCTGACCTGTACACTACACCAGGGCTTTTCTCCTCTACAGTGTACAAGGATCATCCTGCCTGTTCACTTTACCTGAACCTGTGCCTGTGCACTGTACTAAGGCCCACCAGCTCTACGCTGTACCAGTCCAATCATACTTGGACACTGTACCAGGACCCTATTGCTCTACATCGCACCAATACCCTCCTGTTCTACTCTGTACCAGGATCACTCCACCTGTACGCTATACAAGGACACTACTGTTCTACATTGTACCAGGATCATCTGACCTGTACTCTATACTAGGACCCTCTTGCTCTACACTATACCAGAATCATCCTGCCTGTTCATTGTACAAGGACCCTACTACTCTACGCTACACCAATATCATCCAACTTGTACATTGTGCCAAGACCCTCCTGCTCTAAGATGCAACAGGCAAATCCTACTTAGTGCACTGTGATCTTCCAGCTTTACATTATACCAGGATCAACCTAATTGCACATTTGTACCAAGGGTCTCCTACCCTACACGGTACCAGGATGATCCTGCCTTTTCACCGTACTAGGACCCTTCTGTTCTGAACTGTAACAGGACCAAAATACTTATACACTGTACTTGACCCTAATGCTCTGTGCCAGGATCACACTACTTGTACTCTATACCAGAACCCACCTGCTCTACACCTTACCAGGAATCATCCTACCTGCACAACGTAAAAAGACCCTCCTGCTGTACACTATGCCGCATCCTACCTCAACTCTAAACATGGACCCTCGTATTCTATATTCTACCAGGATTATTCTGCCAGTACACCGCACCAACATTCTCCTGCTCCACATTGTATGATTATCAACTTACCTGACCATTGTGCCAGGATCCTCTTCTTCTACACTGTATCAGGATCATCCTACATGTATACTGTACTAGAACCCTCCTATTTTACACTGTGCCATGATCATCCTGTCCATACACTGAACTAGGACCCACTTGCTCTACGCTATACGAGGTTCATCCTACCTATACGCTGTACAAGGACCCTCTTGCTCTTCACTGTGCCACGAAGATCCTACCTATACACTGTACAGGTTCACACCTACTCGACACTGTAATAGGATCATCCTACCTGTACACAGTGCCAGAGCCTTCCTGTACCAGGTTCACCCTACCTATACATTGTACCAGAAGCCTCCTGCTATACATTGTACGAGGATCATCCTAATTCTACACTGTCGCAGGACCTTCCTAATGTACACTGAACCAAGATCTTCCCACTCATATACTATACTAGGACTCCCCTGCTCTACACTACCAGAATCATCCAACCTGTACACTGTACCAGAATTCTCTTGTTCTATACTATACCAGGAACATCATAGCTATACATTGTACCAGGATCATCCTATCTATATACTGTACCAGGACTCTCCTGCGCTACACTATACTCTGATCATCCTAGATGTACACTGTACAAGGATCATTCTACCTATACACTATACCACGACGCTCCTGCTTTACGCTGTACCAGGATGATCCTACCTGCACACTGTACCAGGGCACTCTATACCAGGACCATCCTATCCATACACTGTACCAGGACTCTCCTGCTCCACACTGTACCAGGATTATCCTACCTGTACTCTGTACCAGGACCCTCCTGCTCTACATTGTACCAGAATCAACCTATCTGTACGCTGTACCAGGACTCTCCTGCTCTACACTACACCAGGATCAACTTACCCATATAATGTACCAGAACCCTCCTCCTCTACACTGTACTATAGTCATCCTAGCTATACACTGTACCAGGCTCCTCCATCTTTACACTGTTCCAGGATCATCCTAGCTATACACTGTATCAAGACGTTCCTGTTCTACACTGTACTAGGATCATCCTTTCTATACACTCTCCCAGGACACTCCTCGTATACACTGATTCAAGACCATCCTACCTGGACATCAAACTAGGACCATCTTACCTATACACTGTATCAAGACCCATCTGCTCTACAATGTGTTAGAATCATCCTACCTATATACTGTACCAAGACCAACCTGCTCTACAATGTACCAGGAACATCCTTCCTATACACTCTACCAGGACTCTCCTGCTCTACACTCTACCAGGATCACCCTAATTATACACTGTACCAGGACCTTCCTGCTGTACAATGTAAAAGGGTAATCTTATCTATACACTGCACCTGGACCCTCATACTATACACTTTACCAGAATCATTCTGCATGAGCGATATACCAGGATAATCCAACCCAAATTGTACCAGGACCCTTTTCCTCTACACCGTACCAGGATCATAATACCTATACACTGTACCAGGACTCTCCCCCTCTGCACTGTACCGGGATCATCCTACCTATTCAGTGTACTGGGACCATCCTACTCTACACTATACCATGATCATCTTACATATACACTGTACCAGAACCCTCATCTACACTGTATTAGGGTCATTCTACTTATACACTGTACGAGGACCCTCTTACTCTTCACTGTATCAAGTTGATCTTACCTGTACACTACATCAGGCGCACCAACTCTACACTGTCCCTGGATCATCTTACCTGTACACTGTCCCAGAGCTCTCCGCGACTCGGATCAACTTATCTATACACTGTACCTGAAGCCTTCAGCTATACACTGTAAGAGGATCATCCTTCTTCTACACTGTCGCAGGACCTTCATGATGTACACTATACCAGGATCATCCTGCCAATATACTGCACTAGCACTCCCCAGCTCTACACTGTGCGAAGAACATCCTATCTGTACAATGTACCAGAGCCATTTCGCTCTTCACTGTTCCATTATTAAACTCTCTATACACTCTATAGACTTTCCTGCTCTACATTGTACCAGAATCAACCAAACTGTACACTGTACCAGGACTCTCTTGTTTTACACTGTAACAGGATCATCCTAGCTATACAAAGCGCTAGGATCATCTTACCTATATACTGCACCAGGATCCTCCTGTTATAGACCGTACGATGATCCTCCTAGCTATACACTGTAACAGGAACTTCGTCCTCTACACTGTCCTAGGATCATCCAACATTTACACTGTATCAGGACTCTTCTGCACTACACTGTACTAGGATCATCCTATCTATACGTTCTCCCAGGACGCTCCTGGTATACACTGTAACAGGACACTCCTCTACCAGAACCATTCCTCTTATACGCTGTACCAAGACCCTCCTGCTCTATACTATACAAGGATATTCTACCCGTGCAATGTACCAAAACCCACTTCCTCTACACTGTACCATAATCATCCTACCTGTATACTTTATCAAACCCCTCCTGTACCAGGATCATCCTACCATTATACCGTACCAGAACCTTCCTGATCTACACTGTTCTATAATCATTGTAGCTATACACTATGCCAGGACCCTTCTACTCTACACCGTACCAGGATTATCCTACCTATAGACTGTACCAGGACCCTCCTCTTCTACACCGTACCAGGATCACCCTGCCTACACGCTGTACCAGGATCATCCTACCTATGCGCTATACCAGGATTATCCTATATATACATCGTAACAGGACCCTCTCCATATACAATATACCAGAATCATCCTACCTATACACTCTACCATAATCATCCTACCTATACACTTTACTAAAGCCCTTCTGTACCAGGATCATCTTCGTAATACACTGTACCAGAAGACTCCTGCTATAAACTGTGCTACAATCAAACTTCTTCCACACAGTCGCAAGACCTTCTTCTTGTATGATGTACCAGGATCATCCTACCTATATGTTGCATTAGGAATCCCCTGCTCTACACTGTAACAGGGTCATCATACCTGTACACTGTGCCAGAACCCTCATGCTCTTCACTTTTCCAGGGTTAAACTCCCTATACACTGTACCAAGACTCTCCTGCTCTACGCTTTACCAGAATCATCCTACTTGTACACTGCACCAGGACTCTCTTGTTCTATACTGTACTCGGATTATCTTAGCTATACTGTACCAGGACCTTCCCCCTCTACACTGTCGTAGGATCATCTTACCTTTATACTGTATGAGGACGCTCTTGCTGTACACTGTACCAGGATCATCATAGCTATACACTGTACCAGGAACGTCCTGTCATTATTCTGTACTAGGACCCTTCTGCTCCATAATGTTCTCTGATCATTCTAGACACGCAATGTACCCGGACCCTCCTCCCCAACAATGCACCAGGATCATCCTACATATACCCTATACCAGGATCATCCTACCTATACACTCTACCAGGACCCTCCTGCTCTACACTGTACCAGAATTACCTTACCTGTGCCCTGTACCTGGCTGGACTCTCCTGATCTAAACTGTGCCAGGATCATCCTACCTATATACTGTAACAAAACCCTCCTGTTCTAAACTATACTATGATCATCCTAACTATACATCCTAACTATACATCCTAACAAGACCCTCCTCCTCTACATTATAACAGGATCATCCTACTAATACACTATACCAGGACGCTCCTGTTTTGCACTGTATTAGGATCATCCTGTCTATACACTGTCCCCGGACGCTTCTTGTTTACACTGTACCATGATCATCGTACATGTACTCTGTTCCATGGCCCTCGTGTACCAGGACAATCAATCATACTTATACACTGTGTCAAGACTCTTCTGCTCTGCACTGTCCTAGAATCCTCACATCTGTGTACTGTACCAGGACCCTGCAGATCTGCGCTCTATCAGAATCATCCTACCTATACACTGCACCAGGACCGTCCTGCTGTACACTGTAAATGGACCATCCTATCTATAAACTGTCCCAGGACCTTCCTACAATACACTGTACCAGAATCCACCTACCTGTACACTATACCGGAATAATCCTAACCGTAAACTGTACCTGGACACCCTTGCTCTTCATTGTACCAGGATCATCATACCTATACACTATACCAGGACTCTCCTGCTCTACACTTTACTAGGATCATTATAGACTATACCAGAACACTTCTATACACTGTACCATGATCATCCTACTTATATACTGTACAAGGATCCTCTTGCTCTTCACTGACTGGAATGATCCAACCTATACACTCTACTAAGGCGTCACTACTCTACGCTGTACCAGGATCATCTTACCTGTCCACTGTACCAGAGCCACTCTCTACTAGAATCATCCTTCCTATGCACCGTACCAAAAGCCTTCTGCTGTACACTGTACGAGGATCATCCTACTTCTACGCTGTTACTGGACCTGTCTGATGTACACTGTACCTGGATCATCTTCCTTATATACTATATTAGGATTCCCCTCTTTTACGCTATAACAGCATCATCCTACCTTTACACAGTACCAGGACCCTCCTGCCCTTCCCTATTCCATGATTAATCTCCCTACACACTGTACCAAGAACTTCCTGCTCTATACTGTACCAGAATCATCCTACCTACACACTGTACGAGGAATCTTCTGCTCTACATTATACAAGGATCATCTTAGCTTCATACTGCACCAAGATCATCCTGCCTACATACTCTATCAGGGCCCTCCAGCTCTACATTGCACTATGATCATCGTGGCTATACACTGTACTAGGACCTTTCTCCTCTACACTGCACCAGGATCGTCATACCTATACACAGTACCAGGACGCTCATACTCTGCACTGTACAAGGATCATCCCATATCTAAGCACTGTCCCAGGACGCTCTTAGTATACACTGTAACAGGATCATCCTACCTATACACTGTATCAGTATATTTCTGCTCTACAATACACTAGCGTAACATTCCCCTCTATACATTGTTCTTGGACGCTCCTAGTATACACTGTACCGGGGCCCTCATGTTCTAGGACCATGATACCTATGCAATGTATCAGGTCCCTTCTGCTCTGCATTATGCTAGAATAATCCTACTTGTATACAGTACCAGGAACCTCCTGCTCTACACTGTCCCAAAACCCTCCTGCCTATACACTGAATCAGGACCCTCCTGCTCTACACTGTGCCATCATCATCCCAAGTATGTACCAATACCCTCCTGCTGTAAACTGTAAAAGGATCATCCTATCTATAACTTGTTCCAGAACCCTCTTATTATACACTGTACCAGGATCATCCTACCTGTATTTTATACCAAGATAATCCTAACCATAAACTGTACCAGGACTCTCCTTTACACTGTACCAGATCATCCTACCTATACACTTTACCAGGATGCTCCTGCTCTGCACTGCACTAGGATCATCCTATCTATACACTATCCCAGGACTCTCATAGTATAAACTGAACCAGAATCATACGAGCTGTACATTGTACCAGGACCATCCTACCTGTACACTGTCCCCAGGTCTCTTCTACTCTGAATTGTGCGAGAACCATCTTACCTTTACTATACCAGTACCCGCATGTTCTACACTGTACCAGGATCATCCTGCCCGTAAACCGTAACAGGACCTTCCTGATCTATAATGTACTAGGATCATCCTACCTAAATACTGTGCCAGAATCTTCCTACCCATACACTGTACCAGGATCATCTTACTTACACACTGTACCAAGACCCTCCTACTCTGCACTGTACCAGGAATATCCTAAATATACACTGTACCAGAACCCACCAATTCTACACTATACCAGGCTCATCCTACCTGTACATTGTACCAGGAGCATCCTACTTATACACTGTATCAGGATCCTGTGCATCTACACTCTGCCAGAATCATCTTACCTATACACTCTACCAGAATACTCCAGCTCTGCACTGTACCATATTCATCCTACCTGTACATGTACCCATGCACTGTACCTATATATTGTAAAAGGACTCCCCTGGTATGCACTGTACCAGAGCCCTCCTGCTCTTCGCATTTTCAGGAGTATACTCCCTATACGCTGTACTAGGACCATATTGCCCTACACAATACCAGAATCATCCTGTATGTACATTGTATCAGGGCTCTCCTAGTCTACACTGTACCAGGATCATCCTAGCTATACACTGTACCAGGATCATCCTACCTATATACTGTACCAGGACCCTCCTCCTCTACACTCTACTAGGACAATCCTATCTGTACACTGTACCTGAACCCTCCTGCTCTACACTGTACCATAATCATCCTACCTGTTAGCTACACTAGAGCCCTGGTGTACCAGGATTATCATCCTTATACACTGTACCAATAGTCTCCTACTCTATTTTATACCACTTCATCCCATCTATCCACTGTACCAGTACGCTTTTTTCCTACCCTGTACTAGCATCATCCTATCTATGCACTTACCCAGAACGCTCCTAGTATACACTGTACCATGATCATTCTAATTGTACATTGTACTAGGGCCCTCCTGTACCAGGACCGTTCTATCTATACACTATAACAGGACTCTTCTGTTCTGTATTGTGCAAGAATTATCCTACCTGTATACTGTACCAGGATCCTTCTGCTCTACCTTGTAGCAGGATCATCCTACCTATACACTGTATAGTAACCCTCCTCTTTTTGCTGCACCAGAAATCTCTTCCTCTACACTGTACCAGAATCATCCTTCTTGTATACTGAATCAGAACTCTCTTGCTCAACACTGTACCAGGGCATCCTATCTATACATTCTACCAGGATCATCTTACATATATAGTGTACCAGAACCCTCCTGGTCTACACTGTGCTATGATTTTTATAGCTATACACTGTACCAGGAGTCTCCTCTACATTGTACCACGATCATCTTATCTATAAACTGTCCCAAGACGCTCTCAGTATACACCTTTTAAGGATTATCCCATCTGTACATTGTACCAGGGCCCTCCGGTACCAGGACCATTCTATCTATACACTGTAATAGGACTCTTCTGATCTACAGTGTGCCAGAATCATCCTACCTTTATACTGTACCAGGACCCTCCTGCTCTACACTGTCCCAGGATCATCCAACCTATGTATTGCCCTAGGGTTCCACTGCTTTACACTGTACCAGGATCATCCTACCTGTACTCTGTACCAGAACCCTCCTACCCTTAACTGTTCCAGGATTAAACTCCTTATACACTGTGCAAGGATCC
Source organism: Panulirus argus (assembly GCA_038088735.1). Classification (NCBI taxonomy): domain Eukaryota; kingdom Metazoa; phylum Arthropoda; class Malacostraca; order Decapoda; family Palinuridae; genus Panulirus; species Panulirus argus. Next base: position 2,003 of record JAYMFT010411774.1, on the reverse strand, counting down.
CTCTGCTCTACACTGAACGAAAGTCATCCTTCCTGTATACTGTACCAGAACTCCCCCGTGCTACATTGTGCCAGGGCATCCTAACCATACACTCTACCAGGATCATCTTACCTATATACTGTATCAGAACCTAGCTGCTCTACACTGTGCTATGATCATCATAGATATACACTGTACTAGGAGTCTCCTCCTCTACATTGTACCAGGATCATCCTATCTATACTCTGTCCCAGGACGCTCTTAGAATACAGTGTACAAGGATCATCATACCTGTACACTGTACCAGGGCCTTACTGTACCAGGACCATTTGACCTATACACTATAACAGGACTCTTCTGCTCTATATTATGCTAGAATCATTCTACCTATATACTGTACCAGGACCCTCCTGCTTTACACGTATCAGGATCATCCTATCTATAGACTATACTAGGACCCTCCTGCTCTACACTCTACTAGGAAAATTCTACCTAAACACTCAACCAGAACTTTCGTCCTCTACATTGTACCAGAACCCTCCTTCTCTACACTGTACCATAATCATCCTACCTGTACATTGTACCAAAGCCCTGGTGTACCAGGATCATCCTACCTATACACTATATCAGAAGTCTCCTACTGTACACTGTACGAGGATCATTCTTCTACACCTTCGCAGGACCTTCCTGAAGTACAGTGTACCAGGATGATCCTGCTTATGTACTGTTCTCGGGCTCCCCTGCTTTATACTATACCAGGATCATCCTACCGGTTGTCTAAACCGGAAACCTCCTGCTCTTCACTGCTCCAGGATTAAACTCCCTATAGAGTGTACCAGGATCCTCTTGCTCTACACCATAACAGGATCATCCTACCTAAACACTGTGCCAGGACCATCCTTTTTTACACTGTACCAGGATCATTCTACCTTTACACTGTACCAGAACCACCTGCTCATCACTGTTCTAGGATTATACTCCTTATAGACTGACCAGGACCCACCTGATCTACACTGAACAATAAACCATCCTACCTGGGCACTGTACGAAGACTCTCTTGGTCTACGCTGTTATCAGGATCATCCTAGCTATACACTGTATCAGGATTACACTGCCTATTCATTGTACCAAGATGCAGTACCAGAACCCTTCTCCTTTTCACTGTTCCAGGATTAAACCCCCTGTATACTCTATGAAGATCCTCCTGCTTTGCACTGTAATAAAAACATCCTGCCTGTACGCTGTACTTGGACTCTTCTACTCTACACTGTACCTGGATCATTCTAGCTGTGCAATGTAAAAGCATTATCCTACCTATATACTGTACAAGGGCCTTCCTGCTCTAAACTTTACCAAGGTCTTCCTACCTATACACTGTGCTAGGATCATCCTACTTATACACTTTACCAGGATCCTGTACATCTCCACTGTACCAGAATCATCTTATCTATACACTCTACCAGAACGCTCCTCCTCTACACTGTACTATATTCATCCTACCTGCACACTATACCAATACCCTCCTGTACCAGGATCATCCTACCTATCTACAGTATATCAGAAGCCTCCTGCTGTACACTGTACGAGGATCATCCTTCTACACTGTTGCAGTACCTTCCTGATGCCCTCTGTACCGGGATCGCACCCATACACTGTTCCTATATATTGCTCTAGAACTCCCTTTCTCTACACTCTACCAGGATCATCCTACCTCTATACTCTACTCGTACAAGGGCCTCCTGCTCTTTGTTATTCCAGAATTAAACTTCCTACACAGTGTATCAGGATCCTACTTTTCCGCGCTATACCAGAATCATCCTCCTTGTATACCGTAACAAGATTCTCCTGTTCTACACTGTACCAGGGTATCCTAGATATACACTGCACCAGGACCCTCCTGTACGAGGACCATCCCAACAAAAACTTTTCCTTCTCCATGGAAACATCCTTTGATACATCCAATCCCTAAGAAGGGTGACCGCTCTGACCCCTCTAACTATCGTCCTGTTGCTTTGACATCTACC